>NQII01005251.1:0-123740 GCA_002778355.1 Clitarchus hookeri | reverse complement strand
TTTTTTTTCTCAGTAGTGGAGGTGAACTTAATAATAGCGAGGGTTAAGATAAATGAATAACACAGAAATAATTTACATACTTTTACCTTTATTTACAGACTTGACATAATATGAACACATAATCATATTTGATATATGCTCGACATAGTGTTAATTCGAACAAAACCTTTATGCTGACTGTTTTTTGGAAGAACAATATCTTCTGTGAGCATTCAAGTTGTTCTTATTCGTATATACTGCACGGCAGTTATCACATGGGTAGGTCTTGTAGACTGTAGCAAATTTGCAGTTGCTATCTTCATGTCATTTGGTCCAGCTGCGCTTTCTGAATGTCTTGCCGCAATATTGCACCGGCTTCTCGATGAACGACAAACATAGCCTTTGCATGTATTGTTATGTCTATACACACTATCACTTTGGGTAAACGTGGAATAACAGGAATCGCATTTGAACGTTTTGTATGCTGGTCTGAACATGCAATGGCAACTTCCATGCCGGTGTGAACTATAACTTGTGTTAAAAGTATATCCACAGTAGTTACATTGATGTCATATAGTTTGCATCGGCTCTTCAGGACACCTTACTGAGACCCCGCATCTCCCTGCCCGTGGGTGGGGCTCTGGTGATCGGGAATTGGAAAGCCCATACGTGCCATGGAAAATAAGAGGTAGTGCGGGATGATCTGTTTGGCCCATCCGGAGGTACTCTCTGGTGTACGGATCAGGTGAGGTTGTACTCGTGCTGGCAGGGGTTGACTCCAGAGCTGGAGTAGGCTCGGAGAGATTCCCCTCTTGATGAAGAGCCCAGCGGTGAGCAGGCACTGCTCTGGGGGGTCCCCGTGATGACATCAGGGGTGTGGGTAGTGCTCCGGCCAGACCACACGCTTGGTAAATTGAGTGCTAGGATCTCAGGCCTTGTGGTAGGACATGCTAGGTGCGATCTGGTAAATTAGATCGGGGCTACGCTCAGTGTAGCCTGATGTNTTGTGGTAGGACATGCTAGGTGCGATCTGGTAAATTAGATCGGGGCTACGCTCAGTGTAGCCTGATGTAAGGTCGGAGCTACGGGTTTGATCAATTTTGGTGAGCGCTGGTCATGTCTGCGATGAGAGGGCGTGATCCCTCTTCCCCGCCTACTGGGAGGCCGGGGAGCGGCAGGGCCGTAATGGCTAAGAGCGCCCCGTTAACAAACAAAAGCACAGCCTCGGCTGTTTGTCACGTATGTTGACCAGGTTGGGGGAAAGGATTATATGGTCACTCTGGTGGGAGGAAGGAGGCCGGACACTTGAGATGGTGTGGCAGTACTATGCTATAGTAACCGAGTCCTGTCCCATACCGACTTCCAGAAAGGGTGTGTGGTGCGTTTCTTATAGCCTCTCAACACCCATGACAACCCAAGGCTCCTCGTGCCACCCCTGTTTAAACAGATTGGGCTCTGCCACCCGTTCCCTATGGGATACAAGCTTCCTCGTGGTTGGATAGGGATATATGCTGTGATAGCTTGGGCCGATAGCTAGTTGGATCCGGGCTGGTGAACCGCCCCACATTCTGGTGAACCGATTCAGGCCGTTGGGGCCCAAGACAGGAATTTCCTGGTGAAGAAATTCTAATGTATGTTTAAGGACAAGTGTTCGATGTCAGCGAGGGAGTAGCCTTNCACAGGAATTTCCTGGTGAAGAAATTCTAATGTATGTTTAAGGACAAGTGTTCGATGTCAGCGGGGGAGTAGCCTTATGTGCGGCGTGGTGAGCACGGCTCTCAATGATGAAAAACCAGGGATAAAACCGGACTATGTTGACAGAACCCACCTGTTTGCAGAGAGACTCCGTATCTTCCTGCCCATGGGTGGCACCCCCTGAGGTCGGGCAAGAGTAAACCCACTAGTGCCATGGGCAAATAAGTGGGAGCAAGGGATGATCGGATAAGCCCCACCAGTGGTTCTCACTGGTGTACTGATCACTAGAGGTTGGACTCGTGCTGGCANGTGCCATGGGCAAATAAGTGGGAGCAAGGGATGATCGGATAAGCCCCACCAGTGGTTCTCACTGGTGTACTGATCACTAGAGGTTGGACTCGTGCTGGCAGTGGTTAACTCCATATGCTGGAGGAGGCTTGAAGAGATTCCCCCTCTTGTTGAGGAGCTGGGCAGTGAGCAGGCATCTGATCCGGTGGTGTACTGTGATTAAGTTAGGGGTTTGGATAGTGCTCTGGCTAGACCTTACTCTTGGTAATCTGAGTACGAGTATCTTAGGCCTTGTGGTAGGACATGCTTGGTGCGATATTATACATCAGATCGGGGCTTGGGTCTGGTCAACTTGGGTGAGTGCTGGTCATGTCTGCGTTGAGAGGGCGTGATCCTTCTTCCCTGCCGATTTGGCTGCCGGGGCGCGGTAAGGCCGTATGGCTAAGAGCGCCACGTTAAAATAGAAAAGTATGGTTGTAATANCGATTTGGCTGCCGGGGCGCGGTAAGGCCGTATGGCTAAGAGCGCCACGTTAAAATAGAAAAGTATGGTTGTAATAGCTGTATCATACTCGTATTTGTTGACCAGGTTATAGACGGTAAATCTTCGGCTATTGGTTTCGTCCTCATATTATAGCAGGGTGCACGATTGTAGTAGTTATGATGACATCGTAATTCGTGTAGTAGCTTTTCAATATACCTTGCTGTTGATGATACTAGCGATGGTGAGTCTTCATCCATTGTTTCTGACTTCACATTGTAGTAAAAGACTGCTTTTCTCAACAGCACTCGACAATGGAATGATCTTCATTTTACGTGATGCTCGCTTATATACACTGCACACATGTCAATTTGTATTGCATGTCTCGGCTTTCCTCAGTGAACGACTGGTGGTTTATTATAGGTTACCAGCTTCGCTAGTGCCAAGACACTTTCAAAAACCTCATGTAACATGTTAGACTCCTTTATCGTTGTCTTTTATGTTAGGTCACCGATGATGAAACACTTTCGCGAGCCTCACATAGCGTGTTAGGTTCCTTCATCCTTGTGTATGGTGACATCATTTATGATAGGCTGCTCGTTTTGCCAGTTACAAGAGCCTTGCATTACATGTCAGAGTTCCTTAATTATTATGTGCGGCGTTGCCTTTTATGTCAGCTTTGTTAGTGTCGAGACGCTTTCGAGACATGTTAGTCTTGTTTATCGTTGTGTGCGACAGCGCCCTTTATGTTAGGCCTGCGAGAGCCTCGCATAACCTGTTAGGCTCCTTTATGTGCAGTGGTGTTCTCTCTTTATTACATCGATAGCTTGCATTTATGCTGAATATGTCTCTTCGCGTTGTAGGCATATGAAAATGATATGTTACAGTAGTGATGTGACTGTTCCTGCCATTGTTTTCATAGTAGTGTGCGTTGCCTTTAATGCTTTATCATTGTGTATGGTTGGGAAGACTCTGAGATAACCCTCATGTATATGTTGGGAAGACACTGAGATAACCCTCCTGGTTTGGTATGCAAGAGCGTGATCAACTCTTAGGAAGTACTTAAATGATAATCTAATTTGGGAAGACTTAACTCTTTCGAGATGATGGGAGTGATGTTATGAAGTTGCCGAATGTATCTTACAAGATACGGAACTTATGCACACCTATGCTTGTAGGNATGATGGGAGTGATGTTATGAAGTTGCCGAATGTATCTTACAAGATACGGAACTTATGCACACCTATGCTTGTAGGGCTTAAATGAATCTGTGATAATTTTTTATATGTATAGGACATAAATAACTATATGATGATTTGTGCTGTCAGGAACGATATATATAATGAATTTGCCGCTTGTATGTTAAACAGTTCGGGAATTACGAGCACCTATGATTATAGGGTATTATTAATCCTGTGATGATAATTTTTTCATTGTCGAGGATGTGCTGTGTATCGGAACCTGCTATGCTTATACTCTGTGTGAAGTTACATGATAAGATGGTAATTAATACGAACATTCATCAGCCATGATGAATAAAAACATTCTTCAGCCATGATGAATGGTGCTAGATTGTAGGTGTTTATATACCTTAGCCAATCAGATCCCTGCACAGCATGTTAGGTAAAATCCCTCCTTGCCCAAAAAAAGGAGTCATATAATGAAGGGCCATTGCAGCATATGTATAAACGAATTTCTCGGGGGGTGCCGTCGAAGCCCCGCACCGCTTGGCTGTGGCAAACAATTAATAATACTTTAAATAGTTAACCTATTTCCGAAACTCTCACCAGCTGGGGTGTGCGTAAAACGCCTTTCTAAGCATTATATCAGTAAGTATTTCGTTAAGCGTCTTGGTAGCAATACCGACAACGGACGGGTATGGTGTATGTAAGTGTGNATTATATCAGTAAGTATTTCGTTAAGCGTCTTGGTAGCAATACCGACAACGGACGGGTATGGTGTATGTAAGTGTGCACATGAATTTTGTGAACTGATGCCGTGAGAGTATAGCATATGTAAAACATTTCTCGGGAGGAGTCACGCAGAGCCTGGCTGTTGCAAAAACTAATAATCATACTAGTTTACATATTTGTCCGAAACTCACATTGGGCTGGATAGATGGTGTGTGTGTGTGTGTGTGTATTATTAATTTGTATACTGACTGGTCGAGTGTACACCGTATTTAAACATATTATTATTTTCTCGTATCATAGTTGTGATACTTGTGTCTTGGAAGTGCTCGCATATGTCAGTGTGCTAAGGTGTGTCTGACGCTTTTGGCATGTCTGACTATAACATCTCAATAATTATTTTACAAAGTTTTTTATGCTACACGCTCACTCGCACACGAGGTCTGGGGACAGAACTATAACGAACTTGCAATATTTTTTTGGAATGCTACTCGTTGTCTTGGAGAGGTGGACGCGCCTTCTGTGTCTGGGGAATAATTACTTTTTTGAAACGTCCCATTAACTTCTTGTCTGCCGTGTCTGGAGATATTTATTATTTTTTAAAGACGTCCCATTACCTTAATGTCTGTTGACTGCCCGTGTTTCTGCAGAATCGTGGTGGGCGTCTCTGAAGAGCGTAGTGTATATCTAGTATGAAGGACTTAAATGATAATCGCATTTGGGAAGACTCTGAGATAACCCTCCCGGCTTGGCATGCAAGAGTGCTAAGAATATAATCTCATAGGAAGAACAATGCACGAGTGTGAAGTAACATGTCATCTTCGTCGGGTGTTGCGCACAGCCTGGCTGTTGCAAAACTAATAATCATACTAGTTTACATATTATTTTTAATATTTCCGAAAGTCACATCGGACTGGGGGCTATGGTGTGTAAAACGTATTTCTCAACGAGTCGTTGGCGTCGCGCACAGCCTGGCTGTAGCGAAATATTAATAATCATACTACTTTACATATTTTACGAAACTCGCGTCGAACTTGGTGTAGCAAAAGGAAAAAATACTATTACTTTAAATATATAATTTCCATCATTCATGGTGTACTGTAAATAAAACCCTATTTATCTCAGTGAGTCGAGAGACTCGCATCATGGCAGGGGCCTGGGGCTGTAACAGAAGCATTTATTATTTAATGAAGAAGTTTTTTTTAATTATTTTTCCGCGTTGTGTGTTGGCGCATCTTTACAAAACTGCCATGTCTCTCTCGAGGACGCTGGCCAGGGGTCTGCTGCTTATTGCCTTATGGGTAAATACACCAATACGATACGTCTACCAAAGTGGGAGGACAATGCTGCATCAAGTATGTGCATGACTTCTTTTGCATATGACTGAGCATACAGCACGTTTTTTTCTCGCACGCACACCGTCTGGCTGCGATTAATATNATGACTTCTTTTGCATATGACTGAGCATACAGCACGTTTTTTTCTCGCACGCACACCGTCTGGCTGCGATTAATATTCATCCTAACTCTTTAAATATATATTTCCATCGCTCACGTCGGGGGAGTGACGGTAAAAACATTTAACGCATTTTCTCTGGACGAGATGAGGGCTATAATGGTATATGAACGATTATTATTGTTTAAACATACAAGTTTTTTTTAAATACTACTACTACTACTACTCCCATGTGGCCCAAAGCTATATATTTGTTTTCGAAACCAACATTTCTCTAGGACTCTGATCAGAGCCTTCGGCTATAANCATGTGGCCCAAAGCTATATATTTGTTTTCGAAACCAACATTTCTCTAGGACTCTGATCAGAGCCTTCGGCTATAATGGAACATAAAATATTATTTAAACATGTTTTTTAAAAATATTTTTCGCATTGCTCAAGTCTATATTTGTGATGCCACATTTTTACGAAACCGTCATTTTCTCGAAGACAAAGCCAGGGCCTGGGGCTATAACGGAATATGAAAGATTATTTAAAAGTGTTTAAATGTCAATTTGATATTGGGAAGACACTCAGATAACCCTCCTGGCTTGGTGCACATGAGTGTGAAGTATATCATCTAGTAGGAAGGACTTAAATGATAATCTAATTTGGGAACAGACTGTGATAACCCTCCCTGCTTGGCATGCAAGCATGTAATGTATATAATCTCGTAGGAAGGTATTAAATGTTAATTGATTTTGGGAAGACTCTGAGATAACCCTCCCTGCTTGCCATGTAAGAGCATGGTATATNAATTTCCATCGTTCATGGTGTACTGTAAATAAAACCCTATTTATCTCAGTGAGTCGAGAGACTCGCATCATGGCAGAGGCCTGGGGCTGTAACAGAAGCATTTATTATTTAAAGAAGAAGTTTTTTTTAATTATTTTTCCGCGTTGTGTGTTGGCGCATCTTTACAAAACTGCCATGTTTCTCTCGAGGACGCTGGCCAGGGGTCTGCTGCTATAACGGAATACCCATTTATGTGGTTATGCTATGCAGATGGTAAGTGGGAGGACAATGCTGCATCAAGTATGTGCATGACTTCTTTTGCATATGACTGAGCATACAGCACGTTTTTTTCTCGCACGCACACCGTCTGGCTGCGATTAATATTCATCCTAACTCTTTAAATATATATTTCCATCGCTCACGTCGGGGGAGTGACGGTAAAAACATTTAACGCATTTTCTCTGGACGAGATGAGGGCTATAATGGTATATGAACGATTATTATTGTTTAAACATACAAGTTTTTTTTAAATACTACTACTACTACTACTCCCATGTGGCCCAAAGCTATATATTTGTTTTCGAAACCAACATTTCTCTAGGACTCTGATCAGAGCCTTCGGCTATAACGGAACATAAAATATTATTTAAACATGTTTTTTAAAAATATTTTTTGCATTGCTCAAGTCTATATTTGTGTTGCCACATTTTTACGAAACCGTCATTTTCTCGAAGACAAAGTAAGGCCTGGGGCTATAACGGAATATGAAAGATTATTTAAAAGTGTTTAAATGTCAATTTGATATTGGGAAGACTCTCAGATAACCCTCCTGGCTTGGTGCACATGAGTGTGAAGTATATCATCTAGTAGGAAGGACTTAAATGATAATCTAATTTGGGAACAGACTGTGATAACCCTCCCTGCTTGGCATGCAAGCATGTAATGTATATAATCTCGTAGGATGGTATTAAATGTTAATTGATTTTGGGAAGACTCTGAGATAACCCTCCCTGCTTGCCATGTAAGAGCATGGTATATATAATCTAGTAGGAAGGACTTAAATGATAATCTAATTTTGGAAGACTCTGAGATAACCCTCCATGCTTGCCATATAAGCACATGGTGTATATTATCTAGTAGGAAGGACGTAAATGTTAATTGATTTTGGGAATACTCTGAGATAACCCTCCCTGCTTGCCATGTAAGAGCATGGTATATATAATCTAGTAGGAAGGACTTAAATGATAATCTAATTTTGGAAGACTCTGAGATAACCCTCCCTGCTTGCCATCTAAGCACATGGTGTATATCATCTAGTAGGAAGGACTTAAATGTTAATTGATTTTGGGAATACTCTGAGATAACCCTCCCTGCTTGCCATGTAAGCACATGATGTATATCATCTAGTAGGACGAAACCAAATGTTAATTGATATAGGGAAGACTCTGAGATAATCCTCCCTGCTTGCCATGTAAGAGCATGAATTATATAATCTAATAGGAAGGACTTGAATGACAATCTAATTTAGGTAAACTCTGAGATAACCCTCCCGGCTTAGCATGCAAGAGTATGAAGTGTGACATGTCATCTATCCATTGCATCACTGTGGCACCCTATCGAAATGGAATGCGAGAGTATGAAGTCTAACAGGTTATCTATCCGTTCCATCACCGCAGCACCCAATCGAAATGGAATGCGAGAGCATGAAGTTTAACATGTCATCTATCAGTTGCATCACTGAGGCACCCCCGTTGAAATGGAATGCGAGATCGTGAAGTTTAACAGTAGAATGGAATTAAATAATAATCGAAATTGGGAAGACTCTGAGATAACCCTCCCAGCTTAGAATGCAAGAGTGTGAACTTTAACATCTCGTTGGAAGGACTTTTATAATAATATAATTTTGGAAGTGACTCAGATAACCCTCCCGGCTTGGAATGCAAGAGCGTGAAGTAATAATAATACTTTAAATATATTTTCGTAAAATCCCTCAATCCCCCATTGCCTAAAAACGAGTCACTGAGCCAGATTGTGGAATCATTGAAACAAATTTTGAAAAAATAAAATTTTGAAAATTTTTTGGGAAATTTGGGAAATATTTAGGGAAAAAGTGAAATTTTGATGGTCTTGGAAAATTTTGGCACTGGCTGCCAAGATGGCCACCGTAGAAGTTGAATGCAAACGCAGTATGTTTACGTTTTTCATAACAAGGTTCGGTGAATCCCAATCCTGCCATGGAATGTTCGAAAAAAAAAATTATTTAAGTTTTGAAATATTAAATAAATTTTTTACACTTTTTAAATGTCAAATAATTTTTTAAGGTTTTGAAATGTTAATTTTTTTATTTCTAAAAAATTTAATTTTAAAAAAAATTGGAAAAAATTTTTAAATAATTTTTTTTATAAATTTTAGGGAATTTTGAAAATGTGTGGCACTTGCTGCCAAGATGGCTGCCATAGCAGGGGAATGCAAACTTAGGATGTTAACGTTTTTCATAAAAGGTTTGGTGGATCCTGGATCCCTGTCACTAAGCTACTTTCAAATGCCCCATTTCTAACTACTGTACTTATTTTCAAAATGGCGACTATACAAATATTTTAGTTTTATTTGTTATTTATACCATACCATTTACCCAATTTCGACAAAATTTCGTATGCTGAAAGTATATATTACAAGCATTATATTTTTTTACACATAACTAATTTTGTCGGCCATTTTGTAAGATAGCGCCACGCAAATAAATAGAGTTCTTCGTTATATCTCGGTAAACATTTATCCGATTCTTACAAAATTTGGCAAATAAGTAGTACTGCAGCAAATTATGAAAAATTATGTGTTTTAAGTATGCCAGACTCTTATTTTCAAAACGGTGACCACATATACATTTTAGCTCAGAATGAGTGACTGGATAAATAGATGTGGGTGAGTCTTAATCTCGAGGTCTTGAGAACCGATGAAGGTGACGTGAGCCGATTATGGAGCAGCATTGGAATGAAGACTCCATACATACGTTAGTATGTTATATCTTTTAAACAATTCTACAAAATTCAACCATATCTCGTACATCGTACATTTATTAGAAGCATCAATTATAGGCTCAGAGATCNAAACAATTCTACAAAATTCAACCATATCTCGTACATCGTACATTTATTAGAAGCATCAATTATAGGCTCAGAGATCCTCTTTTATCGTCCTTTTTGCAAAACCGTGTCAGGTGAGAAAACTGGAACATTTTCCCTTATACCTGGAACAATTAAATTAACTTCCAACAAATTCCGCACAGCAATTGCGCTACAGAAAATTCATGTAAAATTACATTATTTAAGTGGAATCAGACATTGATTTTAAAATTGGCGACAGCATAAATATTTTGATAAGTTTGTCATATCTTCTAAGCAATTGAACCAAATTCACCCAAANTTTAAAATTGGCGACAGCATAAATATTTTGATAAGTTTGTCATATCTTCTAAGCAATTGAACCAAATTCACCCAAACATTTTGTGCTAATAGTTAGTATCTATAAGACACATCGTAAAGATAAATTATTTTTTTAAAGTCAATTTTGTAAGATAGCAACAAATATTCCATTTAAGACTCTAAGCCATATCTCAGGGNTTTAAAATTGGCGACAGCATAAATATTTTGATAAGTTTGTCATATCTTCTAAGCAATTGAACCAAATTCACCCAAATATTTTGTGCTAATAGTTAGTATCTATAAGACACATCGTAAAGAGAAATTATTTTTTTAAAGTCAATTTTGTAAGATAGCAACAAATATTCCATTTAAGACTCTAAGCCATATCTCAGGGNGAAATTATTTTTTTAAAGTCAATTTTGTAAGATAGCAACAAATATTCCATTTAAGACTCTAAGCCATATCTCAGGGACCAATACACCGATTTCAACCAAATTCTTCACACAAGAAGCGCTACTGTAGGCCATAAAATTCCACGGGTTTTAAGTTCACACACACTTATTTTAAAAATAACGGCCATGAAAATATTTCAGCTTAGTAAACCCTATCATTCAAAGCATTAGGCTTATTAAATCCGGAGTTCATACTCCGAATCCGACCTCCGTAATGCAGTTGATTGCACGCTAGCTTATTGTACAAGATTTTCTGGGTTATAGTCCCGGGTAATGCGTGTGTGTAATTGTAATTGTCTCAGTAATGTAGCACATGTTTCTGATTTCATCTCTAATGATATTGCTGTCAACAAAACGTAGAGCGTATAAAAAGTTTATTAAAAATTATTTGCACCAATGTTGAGTAAATTAGGCTCATTAATAATATTGGTAACTTCTTGTATATATAAGGCGTGTGGTGTGGATGTGAATTTGCTAGAACTAGATATAAAGACATGTCTTCTCTGACTGCCAAGGGAGAACAGGAGAGAAATAGCGGCAGTGAAGAAAGAAAATGTAAATTTTCTGAAATACTAAAATTGTAGTGTCCTTACTTTACAAGAGGACGTAATGAAAGTGAAGCAACGTAAACAGTGTGCGGTGCTTACATTAATGCTGTATACAAAGGCGTATAAATTGCCAAAATCATAATAAAATGGTAAGATAATGTTTTAAAAAGAATTTTTTGCTAAATAATATCTTAACAGGTTTTGTATTTTATGTAGGTATTTTCAGATATGATTGATTTTTAATATGAAAGCCAGTTAATACAAAGATANAACAGGTTTTGTATTTTATGTAGGTATTTTCAGATATGATTGATTTTTAATATGAAAGCCAGTTAATACAAAGATAGGAACTACACGTCCAACGTGATTCTACCAATAACAATGTCCATTGCTGCAAACTCAGCGTGTCCAGCACTTTAAAAATAAGTCCTGTTTTTTATAATATTGTCCTGCATTTGNAACAGGTTTTGTATTTTATGTAGGTATTTTCAGATATGATTGATTTTTAATATGAAAGCCAGTTAATACAAAGATATAAACTACACGTCCAACGTGATTCTACCAATAACAACGTCCATTGCTGCAAACTCAGCGTGTCCAGCACTTTAAAAATAAGTCCTGTTTTTTATAATATTGTCCTGCATTTGNTGTCCATTGCTGCAAACTCAGCGTGTCCAGCACTTTAAAAATAAGTCCTGTTTTTTATAATATTGTCCTGCATTTGACAATTTCCAGTCGGCTACCCTACACGTGGCTAACAGTAATGAAACACTAATTATAATCTCTAACTCTCAACGCCAGAAAGGCTGCTCTTCTTTTAAAATTCGTTTTAATGTCTGATCGATTGCTCCTTTCTTCCACCACTGCTCGTAGACAACACACGAACTTGAGTGACAGCTGAATAATTCATTAGTTTGTATACGTCCGAAACGCAGACTCCATGCCGGATTTTCGCGTATATTTGCGAGGAGCGATAACATCGTCGAGACCTAGGCTCTCATCTGAATAAATATTCCAACTGTTAAACAAATTTCTTAATGTGTCCTTGGGTGTAGCGTCAATTTTGACAGAGGGAGGGAAAGTTAATTGTTAGAGGAAATCTAATAATTTCAGGACATTCGTTTGGTTAATTTATTGGTTTCATTGAGAGTTATTGGTCGAATATAAAGCACTGCAAATACACTTGGTGCATTTTCTTTCATTTGTGAACAGCGTTGTTAAATTATTTCTTCTCTGTGCGAAGAGTATATACAACTGCCCCTCACTGCCTCCCTCCCTGCCAACCCCCCTNGACGTTGCCATACCCGCGGACGTGTTGCGAATGCATTTCACAGATATGAGCAGGCCGTACAGCATCACAGTCGAGAGGACTGCTGACTTCAGACTGTAAACAAGCCGGCCGAGACGCCAAGTCATCAAGAAGGCGGCAGCTTTTCACTTAACTATGCTAATTGCCTTGTTGACGTGGCGAGGCTACATCAGAGAGGTACGATTCACGGCATTATCTCAGTTAGGCCAGGCTGTTTCGACGAGGTTCGCGTTACCCGACTCCGCTCTCTGGAGAGTTGCTCGCTCACTGGTTACTCGACTCCGCTCTCTGGAGACTTGCTCGCTCACTGGTTACTCGATTCGGCCGCACATCCACTTGATAGCAGCGACAATGGTTGTGCGTCTCGAGTCCTCCCTCGAGTGTGTCGTGCTATTGAATGCCGAAAGTAATTGTATTCTGTTGCCAATACGTAGAAAGATTATCCCACTAAGCCGCAAGTCAAAAATCCATTAGAATCCACTAGATTATAGATTTCTANGCCAATACGTAGAAAGATTATCCCACTAAGCCGCAAGTCAAAAATCCATTAGAATCCACTAGATTATAGATTTCTACGAAATCTTCCCTTCAGTAAGGACAATAATACCTATGTATTTAATTAAACTAATGTTAATATTTAAAATATTATTGAACCAATTTTCAATACAAAAAAATACCTTTAATTCAAATGAAATTAACAATTACACTTTTCTGTTTAATTTTTTTTCAACGCAGTTCAATTTTCATAAATTCACATACACTCATTTGCAAAAGAAATGATCGCCATGAACAAATTGCGCCAGTATAACGAAGTTTGCCACGCAGTATCGTCATAGCCCGACATTATTTCATTTGCGTTTAATAAAGTTTGCTTCCGTGAATGTGCCACAAGGAAGCATGCGTGTATATCCATCATNACATTATTTCATTTGCGTTTAATAAAGTTTGCTTCCGTGAATGTGCCACAAGGAAGCATGCGTGTATATCCATCATTCATAGCTGCAAGACACCGAATTAAGCTTTAGTAGCAGTGTGAGCCACAAATCCAAGGTCAGTGAACACGCAGCATGCCCCGACGGCGCATTCGAGATAGGCCGCATCGCCGGCCTCCGAGGGGCACGTTAGANGTCAGTGAACACGCAGCATGCCCCGACGGCGCATTCGAGATAGGCCGCATCGCCGGCCTCCGAGGGGCACGTTAGACGTTTCGGCGCATTGCTCGCCACCTGAAACATTATGCCTATACTGTGAGTCAGTGTTGGACGCAGTGGAACCAAGAGGGTACACACGCCCGTCGAGAAGGCTCGGGTTGACTCCAGCGAACCAGCAGCAGGGAGGATAGTTTGATCGTGCAACAGGCTGTAAGCACTCCACGGGTGTCGCTGCGCGCCATCCAGGGATATGTCACGGTAGCTGGGGATACGCCTGTGTGCACCAGTACTATATCCAGGTGGCTAGCAGAGCGGAATCAGTCGTCGCGGCGTCACTTACGATGTGTCCCACTAAGATCTTGACATCGCCGAGCACGTACGACATTCTGCTGGGAACGGACATCATGGCAGCTTGTGGACTGGCAACGAGTGGTATTCAGCGACGAATCACGGTTATGTCTGGATACAGACGACCACCGAAATCGAATCTGGAGACGTCCTGGCCAGTGCTGTGATCCACGCTTCATTGTAGAGTGGCACACCGCCCCAACGAGATGTGTCATGGTGTGCGGTTCCATTTCCTACGATTCCCGCACCGTCTACCAAAATATTTCATAGCAACTATATTATTCACTAACCGTTGGATAACAATTGTATACCCACTAGGTAGGAGTCATAATCCGCCATTTGTGGTGGCACATCCGCTGAGTTTTCAACACTAATATAGAAGTTACGAAGCCGTAAACATGTTTATTTGGTTTTGGAGTCACTGTCCACGCAGCACAAGGTACAATCACGATGTTTAGCTAACGTTGTACATGCATCGCTTCCTCTTTTACTGTCAGATACATTAGCCACTACAGTGTGCCAGCGGGCAAGCAGCAAGACAAGGAGAGATAAGCCAAGTGAAGGTGGATTCACACGGTTGTAAATTACGCCAACTAGACACAACAGATAGCACCAACAACCAATCAGAGTTTCACGTTAATTCTTCAATATATGAGTTTTTTGCCAAAATTATTCCGCCGTTCTCAACTTTTCCCACGCAGGCAACGCCGATATTACCCATAATTTGGTGTGGGGTGTATAAAGCAGCCAAAGTGACTATGCTAGTTGTAATATAGGTCTCACTGAAAGCAGTTGTGATAAGAAAAATCTATATTCCGGAAATAAATGAATGTCGATATTTTGTTGCCCAATCATAAATTTGATTACTGAAACCTAAATGTGGTCGTTGTAAAGAGTCAGTCAGACGAAAACCACTGTAAATAGCCCTCTGTTTGCAACATTTATTATTCTGTAAAACGGTGATTTAAACTATAGTGACAATGCTGATATTTTCTGAACAGACTGCTTTATTAAATCACTCGTGTCATCGCTTAAAATGCTGAGTAAAGAGAAAACGTGCAAAGNGCAGTTGTGATAAGAAAAATCTATATTCCGGAAATAAATGAATGTCGATATTTTGTTGCCCAATCATAAATTTGATAACTGAAACCTAAATGTGGTCGTTGTAAAGACTCAGTCAGACGAAAACCACTGTAAATAGCCCTCTGTTTGCAACATTTATTATTCTGTAAAACGGTGATTTAAACTATAGTGACAATGCTGATCNCCTCTGTTTGCAACATTTATTATTCTGTAAAACGGTGATTTAAACTATAGTGACAATGCTGATATTTTCTGAACAGACTGCTTTATTAAATCACTCGTGTCATCGCTTAAAATGCTGAGTAAAGAGAAAACGTGCAAAGCTAGTTTATTATATTTTCCATCTCCGTCGCAATGTTTCCTTTTGGCCGGATGTGACCTTGAGGCACTTTGTATTGAATACTAGTGATTCCCCTGAAAGGTGATGTTTTGAGGTAAAGGCAAGGAAAATATAGTTACGTGTTGCTGCCTTGCATCGCTTCCCTTGCGCCGTCCCACTCGAGCGTGCAAAGGAATGTGTCAAGGGCGTTACTGATAACCCGAGGAGTGCGCTGAGATTTAGAATGTCGTGCCGCAACTGCATAGGCAAGCCTATCGGGACTCGTGCGCGCTCCCATAATTGAGATAATTGAATTTCTCTGGTTATCGTTGAACAAATGCTATGATCATCGCCCTTGCCTCTTTCAGTGAGACTCAGGATGTGGAGAACTTTCTAGATTGGGCCAGCCGGACTACTTATTCCGCGACGGACCTCCGAGCCAACAATTTAGAGTTTGTAGCGAACGAACAAGCAAAGCGACGAGTGACGGCGACAGTGACCACCGAGAGTGAAGTCTGCGGACTGCGAGCATCGGTACAGTGAAGAGTGAGATTGGCGGGCGGGACTACTGAACAGGATGCGTGAGTGACAGACACTTGGAATGATGACAATAGACAGATTGAGTACGTGTAAACAATGGTTTGAATTACTTGAATGTAATCAATATAGAAACAGTGATAAGGACTTTAATTAAAATTGAGTTTGAAATTAAATATCGCGCTCACTGAGAATAACATATGTTGAAGTGAAGATAAGATAGTTTAAGGTTGCAAATAATAGCCGCGTAAATAAATTGAAAATCTAATTTAGTTATTTTATTTTTATTAAGACCTCTATCCCTCACGAACTCTGATACGCCCCTCTGGAGTCTTGTAGCATTGGTGTCAGAAGTGGGATAGATGCAATTATAAATTAATCACCTATAAATCAAGTTAAGCAATAGACTAGTAATTATTGATAATAATAAAATTTACTTAAATGTAATAGCTGTATGCCGAAATATTAAGAGTTTTGTGATAACATCGCAGTGAATGTTAAAGAGAATAATTCCCGCGGTTCAAGTACTGCGAGGCACTGCGAGCATTAATTGAAGGGCTGATTAGCCAAGTGAGCGCAAGTGTAAATAGCTTGAGATAAAATGTAAATAATAACGTAGCTAGTGTGAACGAGAATGTTGTAAAAATAGTTAACGAGAACGTAAATATACCAGATAACTAATGTAGGCTAAGCGATTTAGTAGACAAGAAAATAGGCACAGTAAATGAAAAAATAGTAAAGAAAATAGACACCGTAAACGAAAATGTATAAAAGAAAATAGAAGACATTACTGAGTCAGTGAATACGAGAATTGTCTGCGTAGATGAGAAAACTGGCAGTATAAATGAAAGAATGGACAGTGTTAGTGGCAGAGTGGATAGTGTGGATAATTTTATGAGTGTATTGAAGAAAGAATGGCAAGAACTTATTAAACAGCGGAGTTACAGTTTTGCGGCAACAGAAATCGAGATAAGTGACGAAGAAGTGCAAGTCGTAAATAATACAGCAACCTCGGAGGATAGCCGGCAGCTGTACGGCATTGGTGTCGTGTAGCAGGAGTGGGGAATGGGGTCGCAACTAAGCCAGCACTTTACGATGGTCACACTTCATGGCCAGAGTACGAACACCAGTTTGAAATAGTCACCACTCTGAATAGCTGGTCAGACTAACAGCGGGCTTAGTACCTCGCCACTGTACTAATAGGCCCCGCGCTGAGCATACTACAAACTCTGCAAGAGCGACATCGACTGGACTACCCCACACTGGTGTCGACCTTGGAGCTACGTTTCGGTGACCAATACCTGCGACATTCCCTTCATGTCCAACTGCAAAACCGCACCCAGCGACCAGGAGAGCCACTGTAGAAACTATGGCAAGACACAGTGCGGCTGTCCCACCTATATCTGGAAGGTTGCCCCGAGAAGGAGCGCGACATCATCACAGTCGGCTTCTTGATCGATGCATCGCCGACACAGAGGTACAGCAAGCGGTACAACATGCAGGACGCCCTCGCCCGAGCACTGGAGTGGGGAGTTAGCATGACAGAGGTCAGCCCCCCGACGTCCGGTACGGGTAGTGACGCTGAACGAAGACTACGATGGCATCAAAAAACATTGAAGGAGATGCAGATGATCATCAGGCACATCGCCTCCAGGGTCCTCGCTGAAGAGCTTCACTGCCCCCCACTTAAATGGCCACAGTGTTTTTCATGTTAACATCTAGGGCAGCTGAGAGCCTACTGCCCACAAAAGCAGCCGCAGCAGCAGAAATAGAAGCATCAGCAGGAAAAGAGACAGCTAGAAGAAAGACAAATGGCCTCGATGAACGCAGTAAACTACTTGCGTGAAAAAAAAAGTGAGCGTGCATATGGCCAACAACTGAGCCACCGCATCAACCAGTGGCGTAGATTTGTTCATAAAGTGGGGGGATGGAGGGAGACACCATTCTTCACATAAAAAATTTACGCGAACAATAATATTGTCTTTATATACACACACACACACTCACACACACACCTTTATTACAAAATATTTTCTGTTACCACTGTTTTCTGTTATGTGGCGTAGAGTAAAGTAAATACATATGATTAATAGTGGTATAAAACACGAGTTTACATAATGTGATAAAAAAAATGCAGTTCTGCACAAAAACAACTTTAGAAACACGTTTTAAACAGCATTTGACGATAACAATTTAGCTTTAACGAAACACTGCATTGTTGGATATTCAAATGTGTGAAAGGAAACATCAGTCTTTCTGCTATGTATTTCACATTCGTTTATCGTTTACCAAATATGTGACACCTTTTCTCACTCCGATTTGTAAACTGGGACGCAATGGTGTTGAGGTCAAATAAATCCAAGTCCTTTTTATGAGCATTAAGCACTGTCACATGATGAAGTCTCGTCTGCGTCATGGTCGATCTGGAATAGAAATATATACGAGTATATCTTTGTTAATGACATACATACAAATTTATAACTGAATATTATATGTTCATTTACCGAAATTAAATTTATAAACCAGATCATGCATATTATTCGTTATTTAAGAAAAAGTTTATACTTAANCACATGATGAAGTCTCGTCTGCGTCATGGTCGATCTGGAATAGAAATATATACGAGTATATCTTTGTTAATGACATATGAATATATGACATACATACAAATTTATAACTGAATATTATATGTTCATTTACCGAAATTAAATTTATAAACCAGATCATGCATATTATTCGTTATTTAAGAAAAAGTTTATACTTAAAAAAAAAGTTTTAAAAACATACCTCATATGTGTTTTCAGCCTACGTAGAGAGCTGAAACTTCTTTCAGCTGAACAAGATAAACTGGGTACAACCAGTAATTATCGTACTAACACCTCCATGTTAGAAAAAAAGGCTCTGAACTTCTACTGAAGATTCCAAAAAATACTACAAATATGGTTTATGTATTTCGGTTTATACTTGCTCAAAAACAGTTCTACTTCAGTTTTTAGTAACTGGTTATCCACTTCTGGATAACGTGCTATGCCATCACTTATTTCTCCTTCCAACAAACGTTTTTCAAGAATATGCATTTTCTTTATATAATCTTGGTTGAACCTCGAATCTAGCTCATTAATTGCAGTATCAATCACAGCATAGAACTCTTTGCGATAATATTCCTCAGCAGATCTTGCTTGAAAACTTCAGCTGGCCCAGAGAATCGCTTTGGTGGTTTCTCATACTCTTTGGTAAATCTGTCTGTCTCAACCACAATATTTTGAAATTCCTTTTCTGATCTCAGTGTGGTGATGGAGTCTTTGATTAAGCAAACTGCTTCTGACATGCCAGGAAGAGTCTGTTGTGGATCCTGTAAGGCCTTGTTAAGAATTTATAGTTTTCCAATTATGTGTTTGGCCATTAAAAGACCCAGTACGGTGGAGCTTGATTCAAGTTTTTCCAACAAGCAATGAGTATTAGAGTTTTTCTCAACAGTCAACGGCTCCAAAGTGTCAAGGAGTAAACCATAATTTTGTAAAATTATATCTGTTTGACTCCTTCGGTAAACCCAACATGTTGGACATAAGGGTTTTATGCTTACAATATTATTTATTGGGGCACTAGAATTTAATTCCATTATTTTTTTAAGCTCATGTCTAGTATTCAGTGATTGACTAAAAAGAACAGCTATGTCGTGAGACAACTGCAGCGAGTTATTAATTACATATGACGCGCCACAGGAATCCTAGAGCACAAGATTTGCAGTATGTGCTCCACAATGAATAAACAGTGCAAGTGGTTGTTGTTCTTTTACAAAAGCATGTACACCTCTCTTGTGGCCACTCATTCTTGATGCACCATCATATGCTTGTCCTCTCAGATGTGATACCGAAACCTGTAGACTTATCATAACATCAAATATTATGTTTGAAATTGCCTCGCCGATTGTACTATCAGCATCATACAGTCGAACGAAAAGTTCTACTAGGATTTATTTTTCATTTACATATCTCGGACAGATGCATATCTGTTCCTTCCCTTAAATATCGCGTGTCCCATCAAGTATGCCAGAGAACACACGACTGGATTTTGTGCGCGAATGGCTGAAACCAACCTTCTTACCAGCTCATTTGCTATCAACTGAATCATCTCGTTTTGTATTTCTAGACTACACCAGTCATGCTTTCTTTTCAGCCATGTCTTAAGTTCTGGGCAATCCTCGGCTCTCATTTCCAGTAGTTGTTGAAAATTGCCTTCATTAAGCCGGTGTCCCCTGAATGCTAGTCCTTGTAGAGCAAGAAATTTCACAGTGCTCAAAATTTTTTTCAAAAATTTGTAAGCGCATTTTTTATTATTTGCTACCAAGCTCGTTTTCAATTGCACATTTATAGGTAAAGCGTCTGTTATTTGCTTATAACTTATAACTGCCTGTAAGTGAGAATCTGAACACTCGTGAGCTATGCATTTTTCCAGTGCTTTCTTCCAGTTTGAGTATCCTTTAGTCGTGACCGCTGAATCACATAGTTTTGCCAAAATTTTGTCGGGGAAAGTTTGAATGTAACGATTACAATAGAAACATTTTACACCATTTACTCCTGGAATAGAATGCAACCATCGGTATTCGGCATACCATTTCGTTTGAAATGAAAGTGTTTTGTTTTTCAGAATCTACTTGGAAAAAAACTGTAATATCTGTGGGTTGATTTGGTTCCAGATTCAGATATTGGGGTAAAGTTTCCTTATTTTCGCTTGTCTCCTCACATTACGTGTCGGATAGCGTGTTATTAAAAAAAGTTTGGTTGAATTTCGTTAAATTGTTACATAGATATGCTAAATATATCAAAACATTTAGATGGCCACCGTTTTGAAAATCAGTGACTGACCCAATTTAAAAAATGTAACTTTACATTACCTTCTGTAGGTGTGCAAAATTTTCTGGAAATTAGTTGAATTATTCCGGAAATATGGAAAATGTTCATTTTACACACCTGACACTACTTTGCAAAAAAAAAAATCCTGCGAAAGAGCATCTCTGTAAGCATAAATAATGCTTCTAATTAATATTGTTTGCATACAACATTTTTTTAAATTTTGTTGAAACGTTTCATAGATATAACAAAATAATCTAAATCATTTATATAAAATCAATTAGAACACGTTTACATACCCTACTGTAGCAATACTTGCGTGAAAGTTTGGTATGAATCAGATAATTGGTCCTCGAGATATGTCATAAAATCTCCATAGTTCATGTGACGATCTACATAAATGAAGGACAAAAAGTTGATTTATTAGCACGTTCCATGATTGTAATAGATACAATATACAAAGTTAAATTTAAATCTGTTACATAGTTTCGTAGATATAGCAACTAAGCTAAAATGTTTGTACTGTGCGCCATTCATAAAATAAGAGATTTACACTTTTAAAACACATAAATTAATATGGCCTACCACAGTACAACTTCTTCGCCAAATTTTAAAGAAATCGGTTTATTGTTTTCCGAGATACGGCATAAAAACAGTATTATTTCATGTGGGGCTACCATACAAAATGGCAGAGAAATGAAGATTTGCATAGACAATTTTGATGGATATAATTTATGCTGCCAGCATACAAAGTTATGTTGAAATTTGTTTAGTGAATTCGTAGATAAAATATTCTGAACATAAATGTTTATATGGCCGACACTTTGTAAATATAAGTGTCTGACACTTATAAAGTTTATATGTTTACATGGCCTGCCATAGTGCTACTTAATTGCCAAATTTAGTAGAAGTCTGTTGTTTTTTCGGAGATATCGCGTAATTCCAATTTGTCATGTGATACTATTTTACAAAGTGGTGGACAAGAAATCTTGTGTAGACACATTTGATGGTTATAATATAACCAGCTATCATAGAAATTGTCATTGGAATTAATGACATGGTTTCGATGATTTAACATATTAAACTAAGATTACTATATGGGTGTTAAGTATTATGGTACCAGAACCTCAGACTCTTCAGAGGTATTCATACTCACGCCCCTTGAAGTTTGTGGCATCGAAATTTTCGAAAAGTCAAAAACAGTCTGCATTTCCATTTTACATTGAGTGGCAGGACACTGCCATTCGTTGATGCTATATTTTTGGTTGATGCACAGCTGACCAAGCGACGAGCAACGAGATAAACATGTAGAAAATATGTGATAAAGATTTTTTTCAATTATTTAATCCATGCTGTCTTAAATACTGCTTTTACGAAACACATTTGTGTGCTCTTTTTTGCTATTTTCTCAAATATGATAATTTACTAAAAAGCTCCACATAAACTACCTTGCAAAATGGCGAAGAAATTCCTATAAATAATTTACTTTTATGTTCACTTATATCAAGTTGCTGCAAGCATGCGAACTTTGGTTGAAATAGTCGAACTAATCGGTATATATGGCAAACTGAACTTAAATAGTTATATGGCAGTAATATTTAAAATATACGCCCAAGCATCATAAGTCATATATCGTTAGAGGGGTCCGCCAAAATAATATATGTGTATATGTGTGTGCCAAATTTGGAGGAAATTGTTTGAGTAACTTCAGAGATACGATATGGAAACTTTATTAATTCATGTGGCGACAGCTAAACAATTCAACAAAATTCAATCAAATTTTGTATACTTACAGTATTCACTAGAAGCCTCAATGTGAGAAAATGAAACATTATATTTCCGGAACCATTCAACTAATTTCCAGCAAATTTCGCATTCCAGTAGTGCTACAGAAGGCCATGTAAATTTACATAATTTAAGTTAGGTCAGGCGCTATTTTTTTTCTTTCAAAATTTTAGCATTTTAACCAAATTTAATCAAAATTTAATAGTTGGAAGTATTTATTAGAAGCATCGTATACAGAAAATAGTTTTTAAGCAATTTTGTACGATAGCACCAAATGAAATAAGGAAACAAATTTTCTATGCTATTTCTCGGGAACCAATGAACTGAATTTTTCACACAAGTAGAGCTACGTTAGGCCACGTAAATATGGGTGTTTCAACTGACTCAGACGCTTATTTTCAAAATGAAGGCACTGCAAATATTTTACGTTAGTAAACTATATCATTCTAAATGCATTATTATTATACTGATTACATCTTAAGCTGATGCTCCGAATCTTACCTTCGTGATGTAGTTGATTGCACGCTTGCCTATGGTAGGAGGTTTTTTGAGCTCTAGCTAGACCCGGGTAAGGCAAGTGTGTATTTGTAATTTCCTTACTAATGTTGTATGTGTTTCTGGTTACATCTCTAATGATTTTGCTGTAAACGAGAAGATGAGGCCTACTTACCATCTAAGCTTTCAAGAACCAAATTAAAAATTATTTAACATCAAAGCTTTTACGAACAAATTTAAGAATGATTTGAACCCATGTAGAGGAAAGTATGCTCATTAGTTGTATCACTAACTTCTTCTTTCTATGTATATCCAATGACTGTGAAATGGTGGTCAACGATGTTTATAACAGGCCAATGGCATATCTTACATCGGTTTATTCGGTGTCGCAGAGTTAGCTACATTCCGGTTTTGTTGTTTCTATCTCTTATTGTTCGAAAAGTATAGTCGGATTTGCTTATAAATTACTAACAGCATACTGAATTACATTGTCATGCTCGAGGTCGATAGTTATAGCTAAGATATGAATTTGGTAGCTCTAACACTAATGGAGTGCAGGCTACAGAATGACAAAATTGCATAATTTGGCGTGGTACAAGAAATATCCTTGAAGAGACAAGACCGTAAATTTATGCATATATTGAAAAATCCCATATGGCGTCGAGCAAAGTGGTGTGGAGGCGACTGGATGGGTAATTAGCAGGTTGTGATGTAATGTACAAATTATTCTCAAAAAGACGTGGCCAACAATACGCCACATGCTCTATCTGTGACACTAAGAGCAAAAATTTCAAATATATTGTTACGCGCTCGCTTACACTGACTTCTGCCGCACGAGTAAGCGGAAGAGAAGGACAGAGAGTAGTGATATGATAACAGGCGGCAAGTCAATGGAATGTTTTGAATGACAGGCAAGCGATAAACCAAGAAGCGTATATCTGTTACACAAAGAATCCTACCGCACATACCTCTGCATGGCGCCGTTATAACTCCTTAACGGTGCGTGCACCTAACCTTGGTTTTATTGAATTTCTGCGTATATCTGAAGAATTTTCTAGTGGTTTACTGCCATAGTCTCTTTCAGCATGACTCGGGGTGCGTCGAACTTTCCAGGTCAAGGCCAGCGAGTATAAAAGTGCAACGGGCCTCCAAGCCGGCAGTTTATGAGTGTATGTGGGGCTGGAGTTTTGCTAATAGACGACGAGCGAGAAGAGAAACGAGCGGCGAGAGAAGTGACCAGTGGGAAGAAAATCTGTAACTGCGAGCATCGGCGCAGTGAATAGTGCGACTTGCAGGCTGGACAGTTGGGCAGAATGCGTGAGTGAAATAATGATGGTAGCAAACAGACTGAAAGTTTGTTAATGACTAGTATGAGTTAATGGACTATAACTAAACAGAGACATTAAGTTATAATGGACATTAAATATTACACTCACTGAGAAATAAAAAGAGTGATAGTGTAGATACATAGATTAATGCTGTAAATAATAACTGCGTGAATAAATTAAAAAATCACGTTTAGTTATTTTATTTTTATTAAGACCTCCGTCCCTCACGAACTAGGATACGCCCCTCGTTAGCTGACATAATATTTTTAATAATACGAGATCGACAGAAAGTAAGTTTTTTTGTATGTATATGCTGTAGTTATTGTGCGTGTTTTAGTTTTATGCGACGTTCAGGAAAGTGTTATGTGTATGAATGATATGCATCCTTTACGATTACCTGGGTGAATTTGTGTGTTTATAGTATAAATGTAAAACATTGTTTATCAAAGCAAGACATGCTACGACTACACATTACAAATGATGCAGACTTCAATAATATAAATTTTAATATAATATAATGCGTTTTAAACGCAAAAAAAATATGTAAAAATAAACCTGTCCAAGAATTACGCGATGGAATCAAAGAAAATTGGTTTTGTTTTATTAGCCAACTTCCTTATAGAATGTAATTAGACATCCTTACTGGCTTCATAAAGCATTTACTGTTAATTTCGTTCATGTAAATTTTTTTTAACTTGGGAATATTAATGCACGGCTAGCACGAAAAATAATCATTTTAAATGTTCAAGTTATGTGGTTACACCTATTGAATTTGAACTATTTATGAGAAAGACACCCACTTTTAAATACAACATTGCCCCTGGGTAGCAGAACATAAAAGTTTTTCTCCATACATTATTTCATTTCAAATACATATTTTTCTTTGTAAGGGTCAGGATTGCGTTCCTTCGTGCGGCGGACTCGTCACTAGCGTCACGACGTAGCTTCTGTAGAAAGGCATCAACATCTTCAGAAAAAAAAATTATCTCGGGCCGAGATTTACGTCAAAATCTAAATACATAACAATACCCAGCCAAAACTTAGAAACCTTTTCAAAATCGCGACGGAAATCGTAGATATCACAATCCTTAACTAATCAAAACAATATCTTTAATTTTTATAGTACAACTGCTTGTGCTATGCTGTAAAGCAACCTAAAACAGAAATTAACTCAAAACTACTTACGTGAAACAATAAAATATTTCAGCAGGCAAATAAAACACATACTTTTTTTTACCAACAAAATAATAATAGAAGCTGTAATTAAAATTAATAGTTTGGTGCTTTAAAAAAACACTGTTTTCTGAAGGGAAAAAATTAATTATTACAATAAAAAGCCAATGATTTAATAATTATTCTGTGTACCTAACACAAGGGGAAGGGACTTCTGGAGGGTTCAAAATAACTGCGTATACAATTTCACCACGTCTTTAAAAAAAAATGTACATTTCTTTTAACGGAAAAAAAATAAATTTTTAAATAAAATACATTAATTGATTAAATAATTTTTATATCAGAATACTGAGAGAATTTTTGTACAGATAGTCAAATATCAACACATAATTTCATTATTATTTTGAAAAAATAATTATTTACTTTTTTGTAATATGGAATTTTTTTATGTAAAAATGTTGTCTAATACCTGATAAGCGCAGTTAGCAAAACGCCTACGTTCCATGTGTTTTATTTGTAAGTACAATTGCCGAAACAAACAAATCGAATTCCAATTATATTACATTTTGTAATTAATAATGTATATAAACAATTCAATAAGTATAGTTAGCAACCATTCTTCGTCGCGTTTATGGACACGCGAATTTATCCATATACGGTGGCTCAGACCACTGGGAGAGATCATTTGATTGTCAGACGCGCCCGAGCAAGGCCAGTGGCTCTCTTGTTCACCATCGTGATACATGTGGCAACTACATTACAGCACTAACGATAGAGGGATAGGAAACGACAATTCACATGGTCACTGGCTAATTACAGCATAGGAACAGATAGATAGTGGGGTTCGGGTGAAAAGACCAATTAGAGACTTTCCCCAGGCTGAAGCATAGCTCAGCTATTACATCGAGCATTGCTAGAGGTGAGGCCATGTGAAGTATACACGGTAAAGTTATCTCCGTGTGCTATGTCCCAACACAAAACCAACAAAATTTAACGCCACGTCACAACTGCATAACGCACCAACCCATAATGACGACCTCATGCGTCCTTTGCACAGAGCTACCCAGCCATTGGCTAGTGCTGCCCTTAGTGCGCAACTGTAGGAACTAGTACTGTTCGATACCACGCACTGTCTGGTACTACACGACCTTCTCCTACACGCACAAATTCACCCAGATAATAGTAAAGAATACATATCATTCAGGCATTGTGAATTAACTGAAATGCCGGTCTTACTCACTGCTTTCCATGGAGCGTATTCGTTCTCTCGATTATGGTTGTTCCAATATGCTGCCATATGAATTTCTGAGGTAATCTTTAAAATAATATTCTGGTTCATCGTCCGCGAGCAACAGTGTAGTGGAGTGGTGGGACTACTAAACTGGATGCGTGAGTGTAACACAAATGGAATAATGGCAATAGACATACTGAACTTGTGTAAATAATGAGTTTGAATTAAGTGACAACAACGAATATAGAGACATTGAGAAGGACTTTAATAAGAATTGGGATGTGCCTTTGATTTTACGCTTACAGAGAATAACATAAGTAATAGTGGGGCCAGATAATTTGCTGTTGTGAATAATATATGTGTGAGTAAATTAGAAATCAATTTTTTTTTTTATCAAAACCTTTATCCCTTACGAACACGGATATGCCTCTCTGGGATCTTGTAACACTGGTGTCAGAAGTGGGCTGGAGGCATTCAATCTAAATTAAGTTATGGAATAGGCGAGTAATAAGTGATATTAAAACAAATTAATTAATTGCAATGGCTGTAGGTAAAAAATATAACTGTTTTGTACAACTATCACATTGAATACTAACTAAAAAAATGTCTGGAGGCACTGGGAGCGTTAATTTAGGGGTTAAGTAGTCAAGTGTGTGCAAATGCAAATAGCTTGAGTGAAGATGTAAAAATAGAAATTAGTACTGTAATAACCAGTTAACTAATGTAAGTGACTTAGTAGATGGGATAAGAGACACATTAAATGAGAATTTAAACAGGAAAATTAAAGGCATTAGCGAGTTAGTGAATAGAAGAGTTGACTATGTGGACAATAAAACTGACAGTGTAAATGAAAATAGGGACAGTGTAAATAAATTAATGGACAATTCAAATGGAATATTTAACAGTGTAAACGAAAGAATTGACACCGTAAATTAAATAGTGTACAGTGTAGATAAAATAATGAAACGAAATAGCAAAAAGATGTAATGAAGAAGGAATGACAGGAATTTCTTCAGGAATGGAGTTCCACTATCACCTCAAGGGCGGCAGAGAGAAGTAGGGAAGCAGTGCAATTCGTAAACAATACCGCAAGCTCGGTGGATAGTCAGGTATTGGTGCGGTATTGGTGTCGCACAGCCAGGATGGATGACGGGGTCGCAATTAAGGCCACCTCTTACGATGTTCAGAATTCTTGACGGGAGTACTAACACCAGTTTGAAATAGTCTCCACCCTGAATGGCTGGTCAGACGAACAGCGGGCTTACTACCTCGCTACTGTACTTAGAGACACTGTACTGAACATACTACCAATTTTGCTAGAACGAAATCGACTGGAGTATAAGTAACCCACACTGGTGTCGACCTTGTAGCTACGTTTCGGTGACCGATACCTGCGACACGCCCACCATTCCCAACTTCGAAGCAGCATCCAGTGACATGGGGAGCCATTGCAGGAGCTGTGGCAAGATGTCAAGCAGCTGTCCCACCTCTCTCTGGTAGGGTGCCCCGAGGAGGCACGCAACATTATCGCAGTCGGCTTTATCATCGATGCCATCACTGACACATAAGTATGGCAAGTGGTACGCCTGGCTGCTCCCCACAACATGCAGAACGCCCAGGCCTGAGCATTGGAGGCGGAGTCAGCAAGACAGGGGTTTGCACCCCGACGTCTGGTACGGGCAGTGATGTTGAACGAAGATTATGACGGCATCAAGAATACATTGAAGTGACGCAGACGACCATAAGAGACATTGCTTCCAAGGTCCGCGCTACACAGTTGCCCACAACAGCAGCAGAAACCAAAGAGGCAGTGAGATGGAGAACAAATGGCTTCAATGACGGCAATCAAGCACTTGCATGAGGAAATTTGTCAGCTTCGTGTATATGCCCAACAACTGAGACACCTCATAGACGAACTGATGCTGCAAGCTGTACACCTCACAAACAAGTTGAAGAATGCACACGATGACCTGCGCATGCTGTCCACACTGTGTCACATAGCAGTGAAAGAAGCCCACTGCATGGAGTGAGTGACTTGATGGCCCTTTTCAGAAGTGGCTCTGAGGTTAGCAGTCCTAAGGAGGATGTGCATCGGGAGAGAAACAATCAGCTTCGTGAGCTCGGGAAGGAGAGTGAAGCAGTAGACAGAAGTTGCCAGTGCTTCAGGGTACATTAGACGAGGATCCAGCCATAACCTGAGGCATCCACTGCAAGTGCCAGCACTTTTGATGTTGGTAGACGTAGTCTAAATGAAGATGCAAGGAGAAATTCTGTAGTTGCATCATCATTTAAAACCGACAATAAAATGATTAGTCCTTCTGTAAGGCACCAACGGCCATATTATAATAGATTAAAAGAATCCAGCACCACTGCGAACATGGGTTTACAGAAAACTGGCATATTGCTAGACATGCAGAAAAAAAAAATTATATTCATATGTCTATCTTAACGTCAGGTCGCGAGGCCAACACAGCAGCGGTGGAACTTTCCGAGAGTTTCTACATTTATTTTATTGTTGTTCATAAACAGCAAGAGCCTTAAATACATAGTGACGAGATGAAGACCCGGTATGACCGGAGAACGTCGGGTGAGGCATTTCAAGAAAGACAACTGGTGTGACTGCACAACCCACAGAGTCGAAAAGGGTATTGCTCGTACCTGCAGAAATCTTGGGAAGCCCCCTACAGGATTCTGAAGAAGAGAAATTATGTGGTATTTCGGATTTGTCAAGGCTAACCACATCGACTGGCTGGCACTGTACGAAGGTCCAGATGATTTAGAGTCTTTTCGTAACGAACATATTTGAGGAGGAAGCAATGTTACATGTTGCTGCTTTTCATCGCTTCACTTGCCCCGTCCTTTTCACGAGAGCAGAAGATGTCAGGCGTGTCTGATGCGAGAAGCGGGCGGCGATTTTCAAAGGCATGCAGCCGTGTGTAGTACTGCTACAAGATAAGCTTATCGCGACTCGTGCACTCCTGACCTTCGGCGGATTGAATTTCTAAGGTTATCTTTGAAAGAATGTTCTGGTTCATTGCCTTTGCCTCTCTCAGCGAGACTCGAGGTGCGGGGAACCTTCCAGATCGGGCCAGCGAAACTATTTAAGCCGCAACGTGCCTCCGAGCCGAGAGTCTGAGAGTTTGGAGGATTGTGCTACATTAAGTGACAGACGCGCGAAGACAATGAAGTTACGAGCCAGCAGAGCGTCAAGTGGCGGCGAGAGTGACCAGCGGGGGTGAAGTCTGCGGACTGCGAGCATCGGTACAGTGAAGAGAGAGACTGGCGGGCGGGACTACTTAACTGAAGGCGTGAGTGTAACACATTTGTAATTATGGAAATAGAGATACTGAACATGTGCAAATAATGAGTGTGAATTAAGTGACTACGGTCAATGTAGCGACAATAAGAAAGACTTTAATTGAAATTGGCATAGACATTGGATATTGCACTCACATAGAATAACAAGAATAATAGTGGCGATAAATATTGTGATGTTCTGAATACTAGCAGTGTTAATAAATCAAAAATCATATTTTCTTTCTTTTATTTTTATTAAGACCTCCTTCCCTTAAGAACTTGGATACGCGTCTCTGGCTATACAGCAGGCAAAATATCATTCAATTCAACGAAACTAAGCATTAATTGTTATATTCAAATTCTCGAAAATGTCTATCCTTTGGAAAATTATTTCTCAGAAATGTGGAACAGAATTGTATCACTTTAACTTATTTATTATTCGGAAATTTCTATTAGCTCTCTATAATTAAAATCACTCGAAAATATTTTATTTGCATAGCTAACTATAACAATACCTTCATCAAATGTATCTCCTTTTTCGCATAGTCTTATATACCCATAATATAACGGTTTGCTTTCGATGGAGTAATGACATGTCACCATTATTTTTACGCGTACTTGATGGAAAAACATTTATTTAAATTCTATTGTCTAATTCATATCAGTAATGTTTACCACCATCAACATCGTCCTTTGCATACAGTTTTAACTGTTAGAAAATGTCTCTTTCATTATTTTTGCGAGTTACAAATACTAAAGAGTTCTTGAAGGTAATCAAAAATATATTTAGTTCACCTTATAACTATGAGCAACTGAATATTAGCAGCAATGCCACATGCCTGTAGTAAATAAAATATAAAACTTTCGTAGATGATGACTGTAGGTAGTGCATTATTTTGAGGTATAATTTGTCAGTTTTACGAACGAATGTGTTTCTTTCGATAAAGAGAGGTATCCGCTTTCATTTCATAACGTTCGCATCATCGCTGTTTTATGAATACGCTTGTGTGACGTTTGTGTGTTTATAACTATGTTTGTTAAAGCTTGCCGTTCCTAACTACCCTGGCGCACCATTTCTCATACTTTAGTGGGCCTTAAAGTAGCCTTCTGGCCAACAGGTTCTGTGTTCTCATTCCTAGGCTTAACTAAACTACAATATGTGAATATGTGTGTTAGCACTTTAAATTAAACACGCTAAATTATATTACTAACGACATAATCGTAAACGTGTGAACGAAAGGTATGTCATCTTTGAGGAGAAAACTTTCAAGTTTGAAAACTCCAGCTGTCAACAAACGATAGTTCGGGTAGTTGGTTGGCAGTACCTGAGTGTCGTAGAAAACTGTGCATAGATACTTTCTCCAGTCCACTGTGCAGGTGTCCGCCAAGTGTGTAGCTTGGCATTGCCACGGAACCACTATCTAGTATAGCAGTGTGTATCAACCGACACCGTCAAACTATTGGAAAAACAAGTGTTACTACTTTGCCAAGTCCTACTCTGAACTGTATGAAACAAAAATAAACTGTTTTAGTTTACAATTAAACGAAACATTATGTTTTGATAAGGAGTTAAGAACATACGTTTTAGAAAGCGTTTAATTAACAGCTATCAGCCTACATAAACGTGATTTACGCCGTGACATGAGAGATCAATTTCAGCTTTTCTTTGGTATTACTCAGAGTAGGTTGTTCTTGGCGCTAGACGAGTGTTGTTACATAAATCACATGACGTCGTTGATCGTTACGCACGTTGCGCAACGTCTTTGATGTTCCGGGAAGCCGTTTCCGGTCACCTTTCTCGCGTTTATTACACAGAACCGCAGCTGTTAAATAATTATCCACCGAGCCGTAGTGATAACATCTTACAACACGAGGTAGGAAATCCGTAGGTCAATGATCGCTCTTTTGTTGATCACATGGACTACGAAAGGAATTCACACGTATCACAGAAGAAGACATCTACGTCAAATAATATTTTAACTAAATTAGTTCCTTATTAACTTATTTAAAGTTAAGGGGGCCTTGATTGATATATGTATGGTTAAAATGACTATCCTGTACCACACGATGTTGGTTCCATCCCCGACAGATGGGTGTCTGGATTTTCGCATATGGGAAAAACCTTAATTTCCTGGAATTCGACCTATTAATTTTCATCGCTATAAAAAATCTAACGTTCTGTAACTGTCCCACACTAGTGCTGACCACAAGTCCTGTAGACTTACAGTGACTTTGTGAATATACAACGTTTTTATGTTTACATTAATACACCAGCGCCATCCATAGATGTTTTATTTTTTTTTACTAATAGAAGCAAACTATTTCAACATTAACTTATAGCACAGGAAATAAAGACTAAATATCGCCCATTATCGTAACTGATTCCGGGAGAGGTGAATTTTCCTCAAGTGAAATAATCTTATGAGACATGCAATTTCTAAAATGTCCCCGCTTCTCATCCTTGCGCTCCAGCTATTGAATCGCTTGTAAGTCAGTTACAAAATGTCGTTGCAATTAATTCTTTTTTTGGGAATTGTTCGTCACAAATAGCCCTTTAACTTTGATCCCAACAACATATTATCTAATACTGATAATTAATGCGTTATAAAATTACAAACCTAAAAAAAGTGTTTCATGTAGTTTTTTTAATAATTTATGTACATAAAAATGTTTTGGGCCAAAATTTAACACGCATTTTAATCTTTAAAAAGGTGTATGATTTATATTGGGGAGTTTATTGGTTACGGTTGGGGAGGAGTGAAAGTGAGTGTGTGCGTGGCGGCTCGCACGCTCCGACTTCCATATATCTCTTCGTATTCGCAGTTCTTGCGAGTAAGCCTCTAATTGTTCTTTAAACAATAACAAAGTTAATGTTATACACTATTTACGTTAGTTCCAAACTAATTTTAATAAATAACATAAATATATATTTATTTCTAATTTTACGGGATTTTTAAATAATCAAGTTGTCAATAAAAATGTACAGCTAATATTTTAGATTGATAATCAGTATAATGATTTAGTATGTTTTGGAACATCGGGACCTAGGACCGGAGATCGGAGCTGTTTATGCTCTGTCATTTTGGTCCACCGGCGGTTATCTTGCCCACCATTTTGTAGGTCAGGTAACCTTTGACCTTTGCTCCCGGTGAACTTTTAACTTTACAACCCAAATAATACCAAAAATAAATTGTAAAAAACTTATTTCCTACGTTTTACAAATTATTTAATAAATTGTTAAAAATTATTAAAAAATTAACAAAAAAAATGTATTTAAAAAGGCTTGCATTTCCTAAGGTCCCCCCAGCACCTCGAACACCAACTCCTCCACTTCCCTCGTCATCACTCAAACATTTCCAATATATTTAAATGCCCAATTGCGATTACCAATTACTCACCATCGTTCGACCAATTAGTCGTGTACGCTCCACCACCACTCATTTTTCTCATTGGCAAATTTCCAGGTCCCCTCTATCCTCTTTCAAAATATTTAATTGTCCAATAACTCGTATTCGCTCAACCCCCACAAATGATACCCATAGCGAAATTATTCATATTCGTTCGACTCCCTCCAACCCCACCCATGATTCTCATTGGCTAATTTGTCGGTAGGCCTCCAATGTTTATCATTAGCTAATTACGTTCGCTTGGCCAATTAGTCGGTCAATTGCTTATATCTGATCCACCCTCTCCACCCCACCTCCTACTAATCATGATAATTCTACCCCCTTACCACCTCACCTTTGCTCATTCCACTGTATGCAGCCATCTTAGTGATTTCTTCGTTTGTCACTTGTTTACATTTTCAACACCTAGGTGGTGTTATTTTCTGTATTTTGTCACCAAGCGAGCTGCCGATTTACCCAAGGTGGCAACCATATTTGATTATGTGTTTTAAAGTACAGGTGGTGCTCTTGGCACTCTCCATGTCAGATTCTAGTTTCTAATATCTATGGCTAACAGGCGAGTGACAAGAAGTTGATGTGGCACAGAGTCAAAGACCCTAACTATAACTGACATGTAGGGGTTCCAGGGATGCTGATTTGGGTCCCCACCTTACCTGGCTCTCCAGGATAAGGTGAAAGCTGGTGGCATTTTCCGGCGCCATAACTCAGTGAGCATGAGTTAGTGATCGTCATACGGTCGACGGCCCATGGGTCCCTGGAGTCCTCTGTCGATCTGCGGTGCCGAAGGTGATGAAATTACCAGTAATTTACGTACCTATAGTTTACACACTTCATGCTGGCGAGGTTGTAGGCCACCTCGCACGCCTTACTTACACCTGTTACGGCTGCAATAGGGTGCAGCGCCCGAAGTACCCAAAGGGTTAAGCAAATAAAACACTCGTGGTTATTCAAGACGTTTACTTACTCTTGTGGAAAATATGCACTACCGCTAATATGTCAAATTGATGTGGACCCGGCACTGTAGTCTCCCGGTGACCATTACTGTTCGAAAAGGGCCTAAGCCATGAAAATTATGTGAAGTTACGCGGTACGCGTTAAGTCCTGTTTGCAGTTACAGGAAAAGCAGACGGTCGGTCGTCTCCTCGACACTAAAGAGCAAAGGGTTCCAGTTAAATTGCATACAATTGAAGTAAAAGTGATTACAGCCAAGAATTAATGTGCCGAGGGGGTCCACGAGAAGCGAAACTTCCGTGCTGCCGGCAGGCCCGAGTGCTCAGGTCAGACTAAAATCATGGCATCGGCTTCCGCTAATGGTGGCCGAAGCCGGCGCCAAAATCTGGGTGAAAAATGAAATGAACCCTCTTAACAGTAAATAAAATGTTACACAATACAATTTTATGGTCAATAACATACTGGTGACATCCCTGTGATTAATTAAGTGCCAATTACGTATGTGACTGTGACGTCAGAAGGGATGTCACCGCACTATAAAAATGAAATTAAATCTGTGAGGCCATGATAGGCAGTCTGCTGCAAATAAAATACGTAATTACACTTCTACACACTGAACATAATTGAAATAATGAAAATGAATGTAATAGCGCTTGTTTGAAAGTGTATTTATTACCGTTTCCGGTATGCTTCACCGATGGGCGAGTTCAAGTGTTCCAGTTTGGGTGGGCTGGACGAGTCCATCTCCGAAGATGGGTGTGGGTAGAAACGCTCGATTGAGGTTTTAATAAAGAAATTGCATTTACTTTATAGGCTACGGTGTTTGTTAGGCTTTCACTTGCTTCGGGATTTCATTCCCCACTGTCTACACACACTTGACATCACGTAGTACTGATTTCTCAGCCAGCAGGCCGGTCGACGTCACGTATTGGGTTGGGAGAGGATGCTGGGCGTCGCGGCGTGAGCTGCGCCGACGTTCCCTCCAATTGATGAGGCGCCGAACGGCTGTGGCTTTGGAGGGGGGCACCGTGATGGACAGCTTGTTATTTTCCCCAAGAGTTACCTTTTGAGGTAAATAAATCAAGACTGTCACTTGAGTCATTAATACATGTCGACGAGGCGGGTGTGTTCCGTTCTCGCTGACGTACTCGCGGCCGAGTGTTCACTTCGGCCCGGTGTCGGCTAGGGGGTGTAATTGATTGCGGAGGTGCAAGTGATCACGATAGCACATTTGGAAATGTGGTTCACGTCATAAAACCACAAAATTAAATTTAATGTAACTTGAAAGATCTTATGCGCTATATTTAATTGCACATACTCGTGACGCCTTCAAATTACCAAGAAACCTTTACAAGTAGATCCTGGCATTTTCCTCTTATCAAAGAGAAATGTAAAAACTTAAATCACCAGTAAACCCACTTAAAATCAAACTGGCAACTCCGCCCAAAAGTGCAGATTACTCGGCGACTCAAACCAGTTGTCGCGGGGCGCTTTCCAAAATGGGGCTAAAATCAATAAATCATAAACTAGATGCTACTTCCATAAATGTCTATAAGTAGACTACAAGGCATGCGAGAGACTACTCTCCAANAGTAAACCCACTTAAAATCAAACTGGCAACTCCGCCCAAAAGTGCAGATTACTCGGCGACTCAAACCAGTTGTCGCGAGAGTGACTTCAAAATAAAAACTAAGTCGCTCGATACTCGGCGACTTCCACCAATTGTCGCGGGGCGCTTTCCAAAATGGGGCTAAAATCAATAAATCATAAACTAGATGCTACTTCCATAAATGTCTATAAGTAGACTACAAGGCATGCGAGAGACTACTCTCCAACTCTCTCTCTCTCTCTCTCTCTCTCTCTAACTGGTCCAGGGACCTCGCCAGATCAGCCCCGTACAGCGTTTTTTTAANTCTCTCTCTCTCTCTCTCTCTCTCTCTAACTGGTCCAGGGACCTCGCCAGATCAGCCCCGTACAGCGTTTTTTTAAGCTGGTTAATACTCATTCATTACTCTGGTTCATTATGCAGTTTCAATTCATTTCACAATTCCTTATGTGGGTCTTTCTACCCGCTAAATAAAGGAGAAAACATATTAAAAGCCTCAGGAATCTTATTTAAATTGAAAACGATCTATTTTAAAATTGCCTGAACTAACAACCACGCACATTTCAAGAACTGAAAAACAGAAAAACAGTCTTAAATAAGGCTTTCTCGGTTGACTAGATTAAAGAAAATTTGACCACTTCAGATCAAACAAATATCCAGCCAGATAGTCTGGATGTAAGATTCCGGTAACTAAGTTATAAATCTAAAATAGTAATTCTTAACTTAACAGGGACACTTACCAATCGAAACCTAATGTAACTTACATTTAACCTAATTTATCAACTACACGAAGTGATACTAATGTGGAATGGTTGACGCCGGCAGCCACCTTCCAACCTAGCGGAGTTTGCCATCCTCATTCTGCGGCCCACACCCGTAGTACTCCTCTCCTAACGAGGAGCCGAACGACGAGGGATAGCCCGCCCTCACGCACATGACCCAGCTCAAGGATCAGGCCGACGTCCAGCCCTGAGCTTATCACTCGTGTCCCGACAACCAAACACTATCGGACGACGTCAAATTACAACACTTCCGTCTTCCCCATTCTACGACTATACATCGATTCTAGACGAATAACTAACATCCCAAGGCAGGACCCAGGGCCCACCTGGGCGAAAAAAAGCACTATCGCGAAACCAACCACTGTTCCGCGTGCGACACATCCTCCCTATTCCGCCGCTGTGCAATAACTCCCTGAACAAACTAACACCGGAACATCGCGCCCACGCAAGACTGCTGACCCAGCGAAACCTTGATCGTTCAACTAGAGACTGGCAAGGCCTTTCGTCCACCCGTTTCACAACGGCGGCCTCCGAGTGACGGGGAAAACTGCCCGTTTAACGGACATAGTGCACTGAACCCTAGTACGATGATGTACTTCCGTGAAAAGTTCAGCAAAAACCGAAGACTTCGACCTCCTACTACAAACGCTTTGGTCTCACGGCCCCACAGTTGCGCCAAAGAAGATTTTCAAACAAGAAACATAAACAAATACATAACTTAAATTTTTACTTCATACCTATACGGCATATAAAGCATGATTACTTTACTTCGTCACACATCAGCGATATCATTTAACTACTATAAAGTTTTATTCTTCTGCTTTTCTTTGAAATCTCATCGATCAAACTGTTATAAACTTTCGTCCATTGTAGGTTTGACACAAAAGATCCTTTTCAATTGACAGAAACACCAATTTTGCTGGTCTTTCCTGCTGTGTGTTGCAGCTTTACATTTTTATTCTATTCAAGATTTTGCAGATGCACTAGTTGTAAGAATAGTTAGTATGAGTTTTCATAACTTAACTGCAATCCAATATATTTTTCAAATACAGTTTAGTATTAAATTGCAATGGAAGTTTTTTTTGCTGTAGTTATCTCCATATCTGAAGTTGGTGTCCTACCGACATAATTTCTCTTATATTTCCAAACGTAAAAGAAACGAAGTCACTATGAGAACACTGCGTGACTCTGTGCCTGGCTGGCGCCAGGTCGAGGCCTGGTCCATTCCGGGCAGCATACGCTGTGGGACTCGCAACTTACCTTGCAGAGAGGCGGCAATCAGGCACAGGACACTGCAGAGGAAATCACTGTGTCATACATCAATAAGAGAAGATATAGAACATTGAACTGATACTACAAATTATCTGTATGCATGTTACGCAATTAGGAGAGTCTCGTACGTAAATCACGCATCTGCGCGCGCGTAGCTAGTGCGGGCGGCGGGCCTGGCCCAAGCAGTCCCGATCGCCTCACAGAGTTACCAGATCCTCTCCCAATGTTAACACTGTCATGGCAATCGGAAAATAACGTGAAGAGAAAATTTGAAATAAAATAACCGGAAACGCAGTAATGTATGGCGAGACGAAACGAAACTTTTCGAGTATATGGCAGTAGGGAAGTCTGTAGAGTAGCATGAGAATTCACGTGTGCGGAAGATAAAAGGAAACTATTTGGAAATGAAACCAACACTCCAGCAATTGTGCCGGATAAGCAGTGCTTACCTAGCATTTTTGGAATACATGCCACTGCGAGACATACAAATGTAAAAAATATGTGTTTATATATTAGAAGTTTTCGTGCAATATGGAGAAAAAGACGCAACCTTGTGTTAAAAAAGCATTTTAACTGATGTATTTAACTAAAATTAATATAATTTGTTTAACTTCAAGTGTCTCTTGACATAAGTAGCTGTGGACATTGTGGACCAGTTCCTCGGCTATGTGACGTTTGTTCAGTATAATGTGAATATGCTAATATACACGCAAGCCCAGTCACCCCTTTCGTTCATTTCTTCATTGAGTATGCCAATGGATAAAATATTTAGTGACGGTGTCACATTACTAGCTCGTGACATCTCTGGCTATATGCAGGCATATAAGGCAGCCAGAGTCGTGTATCGTCACAATTCTTTGTCTGATGCGACAAGTAACATATCATTTTCTCTCTCCTGATCTTCTTAGCTATCAGTTCGGTAAGTTATTGTACGCCACACTGATCGCTTGTGATTGACTGTTGGTTATGTCATATGGGGCTCAGCAGTTAAATAAGGCAGGCAGAGTCGGGTATTGTGTTAGTTCTGAATCTTATGCGACATATGCGGATTGTTTTCTCTCTCCTGACCTTCTAAGGAATCACTTCAGTAATTGATATTGTGTTCGGCTCATCCATCACAGTCCGCTGGATATTATCGGTTGTGCTCGTAATCAAGCATTCATATTTTCGCACCAAATTAAAAATCTGCTAAAATTTCAAATACCAGCTCGAACCAGCGAAACATAAGAGTACTCGTATATATTCCATGACTTATGAGATGGGTTCTTCGTAGCTTTAAATCAAATTAACTGCAACAGGGTTTTTTTTTTTNGTATATATTCCATGACTTATGAGATGGGTTCTTCGTAGCTTTAAATCAAATTAACTGCAACAGGGTTTTTTTTTTTTTTATAATGTGCCATTTATTTGTCTTACTGCCATGTGCAACTGAAGTTAGTTTACTGTGTAGCTCCCACACAANATTTTTATAATGTGCCATTTATTTGTCTTACTGCCATGTGCAACTGAAGTTAGTTTACTGTGTAGCTCCCACACAAAATGTTATACTATTAATTCTGTATTTTTGTCTTCCGGAGATCAAGAAGTAGCATCTACTTAATAGTGTGCTTCTGACCGACGTCCAGACTTCGTCTTTGGTGGCACCTTCACTGACTCCAGTTGGGCCGCCTGCCAAAATGCATCGTATACAGTCTCCATCGTCGTTTAAACCAATAACTCGAAAAGATATTCCAATATCGTGTGAGCTCAAGTGATGCCACAGAATCATGGAAACTCATGGTTTTGTGAAGACTGAAACCACTTTCCAGTGCAATTCAAAGACATGTTGCAGGAAACAAGGACAGATTATCAAAATATATTTGTAAATTTTTGGCTCGCATAAATCAAAATATCATCAGACAGCTCACTAAAGAAGTGATGAGAACAGGGCCTAATTAAATTTTATATGTAGTTGGAGTGTGATTANAAAGAAGTGATGAGAACAGGGCCTAATTAAATTTTATATGTAGTTGGAGTGTGATTATGTGAAACTGTCAGGAGATCAGGAAAGGACATGTCGCATTGTAAAAATGTTGAAATAATGACAGGCATGTGGGAATTATATGTGCTTAGGGTAGGTATGATTTTATATGGACTGCAGTAGGTTAGGTTAGGTTTGATTTTCNAACAAGGACAGATTATCAAAATATATTTGTAAATTTTTGGCTCGCATAAATCAAAATATCATCAGACAGCTCACTATAGAAGTGATGAGAACAGGGCCTAATTAAATTTTATATGTAGTTGGAGTGTGATTATGTGAAACTGTCAGGAGATCAGGAAAGGACATGTCGCATTGTAAAAATGTTGAAATAATGACAGGAATGTGGGAATTATATGTGCTTAGGGTAGGTATGATTTTATATGGACTGCAGTAGGTTAGGTTAGGTTTGATTTTCTGGGCTATGTTAGGTGAGGTATGCTTTTTTCCTAGACTGTATCAGGTTAGGTTTTGGTTTTTTTTTTCCTAGACTGTGATAGGTTGTGTTTGGTCGAGTATGATTTTTGTTTACTGTGGTAGATTAGGTTGTTTTATTTATCTTGTCTGTGTTAGTTTAAGTGTGCTTTTTTCTGGCCTTTGTTATGTTAGTTTTTATTTTCTTGTAGGCTGTGTTAGGTTGTGTTAGGTCGGCTTTGGTTTTACCATACTGTGCTCAGTTAGGTTATGTTTGATTTTTTGATAGACTGTGTTGGGTAATGTCTTTTTTTCTGGACTATATTAGAACGGGTTTATTTTTTCCTGGACTATGGTCGTTTAGGTATGATTTTTCTGGGCTCGTTTCGTAAGGTCAAGACGACTATTAACTGAATATCCTTAAAGGATTTAAAGATTTTTCTTAAGTCCTACAAGTGTAAAAAATTATTCTAATCCTAGGGGAGAGTCGGGTAGCCCCGGCCGGTGGTTATCCCCGGCCAGTGTTAGTTTCAAACAATCCCGCGCACATAGGTAAACAAATAACACGACACAACGACCGCAGCGCCATTTAGCCGTATAATCGAATCAACCTGGACGCGACCACCGAGTGAACAACACATTACAATCGTTCATTTACCTGTGCTTATATTGTAATGTGCACCGTTAACATTCTGAACTCAGTTATTGTTTATAAAATGTATGTACTTTACCATGATTTATTGATTATCCTTTAAGATATTGATTCAAGTGTGTAAGTTAGGTTCATAATTTATGTTATATTTATTGGCATTGTTGATATTAAATAAAAACCTTACCTTTTGGCGGTCGGGTACCACAGGACACGATGTTGTCGGGTAATCCCGGACATTTTTGGATGGAGAAAAGTTTAGTTAGTGTAATGTAATGTTAAAGCATGTGTGTAAAATGTTGTTGCATTTTGCAGAATCACTTCAAGATTGCCAAATGTCAAAGCAAGAATTACACACAGGAAATTGGGATGAAAATAAAATGAAACAGGCTATGCTATCTGTCCAAGGAAAAACGACATCTGTGATAGAAGCAGCTGGGAGATATACGCTGAGGAAACAAAAGTCATGGAATACCTCATAACATCGTGTCATTTCTCATTTTGCCCAGCGAAGTGCAGCAACTCGACGTGGCATGGACTCAACAAGCCGTTGGAAGTCCCTGGCAGAAATATTGAGTCATGCTGCCTCTATAGACGTCCATAATTGCGAAAAAGTTGCCAGTGCAGGAGTTGGTGCATGAACTGAGGTCTCGATTATGTCCCGTTAATGTTCTATGGGATTCATGTCGGGCGATCTTGGTGGTCAAATCATTCGCTGGAATTGTCCAGAATGTTCTTCAAACAAATCGCGAACCGTTATGGCCCGGTGACATTGCGCATTGTCATCCATAAAAATTCCATCGTTGTTTGAGTACATGAAGTCCACGAATGACTGCAAGTGGTCTCCAAGTAGCTGAGCATAATCCTTTCCAGTCAATGATCGGTTCAGTTGGACCAGAGGACCCAGTCCATTTCATGTAAAAACAGCCCACACCATTATGGAGCCACCACCAGCTTGCACAGTTCCTTGTTGGCAACTTGGGTACATGGATTCGTGGGGTCTGCGCCACACTCGAACCCTACCATCAGCTATTACCAAATAAAATTGGGACTCATCTGACTAAGCCACGGTTTTCCAGTCGTCTAGGGTCCAACCAATATGGTCACGAGCCCAGGCTGCAGGCGATGTCGTGCTGTTAGTAAAGGCACTCGAGTCGGTCTTCTGCTGGCATAGCACAGTACAGCCAAAGTTCACCACACTGTCATAACGGACACGTCCGTCGTACGTCCCACATTGATTCCTGCGGTTATTTCACGCAGTGTTGCTTGTCTGTTAACACTGGCCATTCTGCGCACATGTTGTTGGTCTCGGTCATTAAGTGCAGGCGGTTGGCCACTGCGTTGTCCATGGTGGGAGGCTATGCCTGAAATTATATATTCTCGGCACACTTTTCACTCTGTGGATCTCGGAATGTTGAATTCCCTAACCATTTCTGAAATGGAATGTCCCATGCGTCTAGCTCCAACTACCATTCCGCGTTCAAAGTCTGTTAATTCCCGTCATGCGGCCTTAATTACGTCAGAAGCCTTTTCATATGAATCACTTTACTACAAATGAAATCCCAACCAATGCACTGTCCATGTATACATTTTGTACGCGATACTAATGCCATTTGTATATTTGCATAATGCTATCCCATGACTTTTGTCACCTCTGTGTAAGGTGCCTAGAGCAAATGAATTGCTCAAACAGTTGAGCCATTTTCCTGATTCTTCTAAGAAACTTCTTGCAGTGCGTTCTGAAAAACACATAAGAGTGAGATTCTGACATCTTCGCCGTTCAAAAACGCGCTTGGCAGAGAAAAAGGCTGCAACCAATTAAAACAAGGCGGCAGTTAATAAAATGAAAACAAAGAAGAACATTCAAAGTTTGGTTCAGCAACAAAGAGACCAGGATACAGAATGCATCATTTGCGGAGAAACGTTCCAAGAAGACTGGATCCAGTGTCATTAATGCGAAGACTGGGCGCACGAAGCGTGTGTGGACATTGACCCTTCGGAGGAATACTACTTTCGTGATGTATGTAAGGCCAAAAAACTGTTTGGTCATCGTTAAATCAATGTCTGGGGCTACCCTCCAAAAATGTATCCATTGAAAATTGAAGCCTGATTTCAAGACTTGATATAAGTCAATATCATGAACCTATCCGATTGTTACTTAATTATAATTGTGAGATATGTTGTATTTCCATTCTAGTATAAAAATAAAGATTTAATTATGTTGATTTTCAAAATGTCATGAGTTTTATTTATGTGGCCGGGGCTACCCGCCTCTCCCCTGCATGTAAACAAAAATATTCTTAAAGTCCGAAACGAATGAAAAAATTATTCAAAGTCCTACACCAAGCGAAAGACCTATGTACTACGAAAATGATCATAAGTAATTCACAAGCACAACATTTTTATAAACCTAACACAATGTAAAATATATTCAAAATCTTACAGGACTGAAAATTTGTATAAGTCCTACACAAGGTGAAAAATATTATTGGTAATACATTAGGGAAAATTATTTTTAGTACTACACGAAAAAAAATTTAATTTAAAAAGAAGTGGCAGGTCGAGGGAGTGAGGCACAGACAACAGCAAAGGTAATTAGCAAACAAAACAAATGACAAAAGAAATTGAAGATGTGAGACATGGGATTGCAAAGCATGTTTTGTAACAATGGTAACCGGCACGCAATATTTTTATTAAGTTTCTACACAGAAAATCTTAATTGGTATGGCGATATCAGGGGTGGAAATGTTAAGGATGAGTACAAAAATTACAAGGCCTACACGTGTGTTTTCCTTCGCCTGGAACTATTTCTGAGGTAAAAACTATGTCTCCACCACGGTTTAGGTGTGGTTTCTGCGGTAAAATGTTTACGATCGACAAATATGGCCTTCACCACGAACGTACCTGTAAAGCCTTTCAAGGATGTGTGTGAAAAGTGTGGCATAAAGACTGGAAGAAAATGAAATATCGAACGTCACCAAAGGAGCGGATACGACAATGTAAAATACGAGTTCTCTAAATTTCCCTATAGAAAATTAGATAATAGTATATTCGAATGTGAAATAGTAATTTTGAAAATTTCGCTAAAAGGCAATGCAATCGAAATCATAGAATATAATTTGTGTTTTGTTGAATATATGTATAGTCTTGCCATCCTGCTTGAATCGANTTTCAAGGATGTGTGTGAAAAGTGTGGCATAAAGACTGGAAGAAAATGAAATATCGAACGTCACCAAAGGAGCGGAAACGACAATGTAATATACGAGTTCTCTAAGTTTCCCTATAGAAAATTAGATAATAGCATATTCGAATGTGAAATAGTAATTTTGAAAATTTCGCTAAAAGGCGATGCAATCGAAATCATAGAATATAATTTGTGTTTTGTTGAATATATGTATAGTCTTGCCATCCTGCTTGAATCGAAATTGATGTATATGTTGGCAGTGTGAAGATAATGACAACAGCGCGTCTCTCCACATTCTGCAGTCTCCAGCGCAAAATCTGCATTTCACCATACTACGCTTTTGAAATTTAAAAACTTTGCTCGCCTCGTTTGTTTGAAGATGCATGTCACCGTAGACATTTCTAACGGAATGTTTACTGCATTATTTTTAAAGCGATAGAGTATAACAGCCTAAATGTTTGACGTAACGAAAATTAGAACTCTCTCTAACAAGTAAAATACTGAAATATGTGCCCTGTACTGAAAGTTGTGCCGTCGTTGTCTTCAAAATCTGGGCCTTTATGTTCATACGGAATCTCTGAGATGAAACGTGGCAATGAAATGTTTAATGTTAGGTGAGAATCGCTCTTTCATTTGGCTACGGACAAGGTCCACCGAACTCTTTAACATAACNCGGACAAGGTCCACCGAACTCTTTAACATAACACAGACCTACTGCCACATTACTATGTTTTCTAGCCTGTTCGCGTCAGTTTTAACCTCACCGGTTTTCTTACAGTTAGTTTGCCGTTAACGTACTACGTCAAATCATTTCTAGATTACGTTTTGGTAGGGCGACGCCAGCAGTATCGGGTATGAGGTGCCGCATCGCCTCTACAAGCGAGCCCGGTACTGAACTAGCGAACAATTGCATTGTCTCTCGGCACAGCGCTGCTGTGTGGCTTTCAGCGCTCATCCTGTCTTTCTAATGTGATTTGCACGTATTTAATTCAATACGAAAATTACATCTGTAAGGATTGCAGTAGAAAAAGCCGCCTAATCTTTAATAATTTTCACTCTCCAAAACTGTCTTTATAGAAGAATAGAAAAACTGACGTCTGTTTAATATGCGTAAATTTTTTCTTGACTGCTACCTGTAAACCGAAAACATATGAAGACCACAAGGCAAGAAGAGGAAATGTCAGGTTTTAACACAAATGAGTTAATGCTGGGAAAGCGTGCATTTTTGATGGGAGAACATAATAATAATATATACACTGCATAAAGGTCAGGACACTATTGTGCTATGAAAAATGTGTGTACTCGGTAAGAAGGGGAAATGTCGATGTTCAAAGGTGCAATAAGGGGGAATGTCTGTAAAATGCAAGAAGGTGAAATGTCAATTGCAATGAACTTTAATCGTTGCCGTTCATTTGCACAGCGTTCTGTGGAGTGCAAATTATGTTCTCTATGTGGTAGCTTAATTGATACAATTCCACTAGATGGCAGTACGCACACAATACAGAGGATAAACTGTAACAATTTCTCTATGGCCATGAGTAGGGAATTCATTTCAATGCATGTGTTTTGTCTCGTGTTTAGAAACAGGTAATGGTATAACGTCATATCAGTTGATGTATTTGTTTACAGTTACAGCTATTTGTTAGTTGTGTGAGATAATCCACCAAAACAGTGTAATTACGTCAAATACTGACGAATAGGCGGCAGAAGTGTGCAAAAGAAACAGTGGAAGTAAGAAAAGGAAAGGTTATGGTCGTCACGTGATGTCATGAAGAAATTGCATTTATCTTCCCGCGAGTGTAGGTGTTCAAGGTGTAATTGTTTTGGTGTGTTTCCTTCCAATGAAGTGAAGAGACTTACTAAGGAATTCAATTGTATGTGGTCAGTAGATGAACAAAACAGTTACTTATATGGCCTTATATCAGTTAATTCAATAAAGAACCGGCACTCCAGGCAACCAGAAGAATCGGATAGATTTTATGATAAGACCTACACATGTAAGGTAATGATAGTTCATGATGGACAAGTTAAAGAAATGCTGGTATGTTGTAAAGCATTTATGTGACTACGTGGAATATCAAAGAAAAAAGTAGAAGCCGTTAAAACTAAATGGGCAATCGCCGGAGGATATTAGAGCGAAATATGATCACAAGCACTTCAGAATGAGTGACTATGTTACAGAATGTGCTGTGAACCACATGGGTTCTTTGAAAGGAAGAGAAAGCCATTACAGTAAGAAAAAGAGTTACAGAACCTACCATAAAGCCTAAATGTAAAGAAAATGTACGACTTGTACTGTGAAAAGGGCAATCCTCCAGTTTCATATGANACCTACCATAAAGCCTAAATGTAAAGAAAATGTACGACTTGTACTGTGAAAAGGGCAATCCTCCAGTTTCATATGAGTTTTAAAGAAGAGTTTTCACAAGTTTCAATATGTGGTTTGGTTACCCTCGCTGTGACACATGCGGCACTTGTGACAAGTATCAGGCATATGTAAAAACCTTAGAAGAAGAACTGTCAGTGGTAGCATCAAAAGACAATCTACGATCACTTGAACGCAATCTTCAAAAACTTAGAGATACACAGCGAGGTAGATAAAACAAAATCACAAGTATTTTACGACAGAAAGAAGAAGGCAAGAGTTGAAGGCAAGAAGAGTAGAACGAATGAAGCTATCACAGTGGACTTTCAAAAAAAAGTATCAGTTCCTAATATTACTACAAATGATGTTTACTATCGGCGACAGTTGTCTCTTTATCCTTTCAACAAACACATTTTAACATTTGGATATTTTTTGTTCAATTGTTACTCAGAAACTGTGGGCGACAAGGTATCTGATGAAGTAGCATCAATGCTTCACCAATTTCATATGTCAAATATTGGATCCTGCAGTACAAGACCTGGAGATTTTCTGTCCCTCGTGTACTGGACAGAATAAGAACTGGACCATTTTCATATTTCTGCAATATACGGTATGTGTTGCAAAAAGATAGAGAAAAATTAAAGTTACATTTCCCATACGTGGACATTCCTATTTGAAATGTGACCACAATATGGCACTACTTAACTAGAAATGTCACGCAGAAACATCTGACGATTGGATTCAGGAATTTGAGACAGCCCGCTATAAACCTTTTACTTTTCATGTTGTTGCAGTCGATCAGCCTTTAATGTGAAACTTGTCTTCATTTCTGACCCCACTGTACCGTAATACATGTCCTTTCGCTACAAGACCCATATGATAAATTGTTTTTGAGCAACATCATTCTTGACTTGTGCAACATAGCAACTCTTTCAATGGAATGCGGGTGTCTGAAGTCATAATACCCATCAATANCATCATTCTTGACTTGTGCAACATAGCAACTCTTTCAATGGAATGCGGGTGTCTGAAGTCATAATACCCATCAATAATCCCCATAATACCCATCAATAATCCCCATAATACCCATCAATAATCCCCATAATACCNCAATACCCATCAATACCCATCAATACCCATCAATACCCATCAATAATCCCCATAATTTACATGATTCACTGCATGAAGGTAATAAAATGTGATTGTTTTCAACCTTTTGGCACACCTATTCTTTGTTTTATGGTGTAAAACCAAGCAACCCTGTGGGACACTTGCAATATACCATTAAAACTAATATTTTATTTTTTGTGACAGATTTGATAACAATATCTTTGGAGAAATACATATAATGACTTGCAACATCTCAAACAGTTTTGCAATCCTGCAGGAAAGAAATACCTCAAAACCCTGTCACACAAGACTAGACAAGCAGCCAGCCAAACCAAGAACAGGAAGATAGCAAAACTAAATAATTTTCATCTGCCCAAAAGAATGCAGTTATTGAAAAGCTGTAGTTTTTTTTTTTTTGTGTATTTCATTATATTATTACATTTGAGCTTTGTTATATTGTGCTTATAAGTTATTGGGTGTTGTAATATTGAGCCTATGCCACATTTGGATTGGTTTAATTGCAACTAACATGCTAAATGTAATATTTGTTACATGTGACATTTCTCATTCTTGTATTTTTTGTAATTGATATTCCTGCTTTTCGCGGAATATAATGTGTAGTTACGAGACAAAAATTATAATCGTATTTACAAATCATTGTTTGCACATCCTGTTCATGTTATTCTGTAATCTGTAGTGCGCATTATTTGTAACGCGAATGTTTCCGAATANCATTGTTTGCACATCCTGTTCATGTTATTCTGTAATCTGTAGTGCGCATTATTTGTAACGCGAATGTTTCCGAATACCTACATTTGTTTACCACACGAAATAGCAACTTCTTCCAAACTTTAAAATCTCTCTAGCGCTAAATGACATGAAACTGACATTCCCTCTTCTTGCCTTGTGCTCTTCATGTATAAAAATTAGACGTTTTTGAATAAAACCTTTTTACGCTGTGTTAATGGCTTAGACAGATGATCACCTACTAAGTTTACGTACAGAACTTGTACAGTAATAATCTGACGACAGAAAAAGAAAATTTACGTAAGCAAGATGAATGCGTGAATATCCTTCCTAACTGNTGTACAGTAATAATCTGACGACAGAAAAAGAAAATTTACGTAAGCAAGATGAATGCGTGAATATCCTTCCTAACTGTAATATACAACAACCATGCTTCCCACCCGCCAAGGTCGGAATGGATTTGCCGATCGCGAATTCAGATTTCGACAACAAGCTGTTAGCAGGGAAGTTAAAGTTCGGGTTTACGTAGAGGTGTATTTGAGACTAGAATAGCTAGGCTATTGCTTAGGGTGAGAATATTTAAGGGCGGCAATTTCGACAAAGCTTGAAAATGGGTAATTGGGATAGAAAGTAATAAAATAAAATTTTCCAACNTTTTAAGGGCGGCAATTTCGACAAAGCTTGAAAATGGGTAATTGGGATAGAAAGTAATAAAATAAAATTTTCCAACAAATATGAGGGTATTTTTCTAATAAAATAATAATGTATGTGACTTATATTTATAGCAATTTTGATGATTTACATATTATACACGACATTCGTTCCCGTTAGTTGACAGAAAAACACCAAAGTTAATGACAATACGCTAAACAGCCCCAGATTTCTTTCAAGTACCGGGGCACCAATTATCTTGCCGCAAGGAAAACGCATTTTTAATCACTCATCCCCTGAAATAAATAATATTAATATGAATGGATGGAATTAGTATTTAAAATATTATTAATGATTTCGTTTGTTCTCATTCATCTCATAAATAATGGACGCACTTATCGAAACAGGACCAACACACTGAAACATTCAATATATTTTCCATATACTAACACTTCTAATTGTAGGTAAAATACCATTATTTACTGGAATTTCATTTTTAACTAAATTATAATACTAATGAAATTTGTTTAAGAAAGAAGAACCAGGCCACGTGAATCTTCTTTGGAAAATAGTTTACCAATATACAGGTGAGTATAAAATAATACCTCAAATTTGAAGGTCTATAATATCAAAACCAAACAACCTACAACCTTGGATGACCAATCAAATGAACCGTGAAACTGTGAAGTTTGTTTACCATATCTTCATAAATGTTCGATAAGACCNCCTTGGATGACCAATCAAATGAACCGTGAAACTGTGAAGTTTGTTTACCATATCTTCATAAATGTTCGATAAGACCGCCACGAGCGGCCCGAACGACATCTTGCGCTATTAGTTTGAGCAAGGTGTGAGAACAGTCGTACAGGCCACTTACGGTTTGGATGGCGTCCATAATTCTCTTTCAACGTCATCAATGTAAGCATGTCCAAATAAGGGATTCCAGTAACACTGGGCTCGTGAAAAAAGAAAGGCCCGAAAACAGTGTATTTGTATACAGAGCAAAACACGTTCACTTTGGGTGAAGTGGGCTCGTGTTAGGTGGTTTCATGTGGAGGCTCCTGACCCCATATCAGCACGTTGTACCGGTTCACCTTACCATTTGTATGGAACGTCACTTCATTGCTAAAAACAAGCTTAGACATTAATGCATCGTCTACTTCGTTCTGGGCAAGAACGAACGCGCAGAAATCACGTCTCAGTTCTTTAACCCTTTCGGTAAGAGCGTGTACAAGCTGTATGTAACCTATGTGATTTGTACAGCAATCGTTTTCGCAACACTGTCCATACCGTCGATTGAGGTATTTTCATTTCCCGGCTAGCTTGTCGTGTTGATTTTCTTGGACAGCGAACGAACGCTTGTTGAATCTGTTGCACATTCTCTTCGGACACACGTGGCCACCCGGAACTTTTGCCTTTGCAAAGGCAACCTCTATCACGGAACTGACGAAACCAATGTACGATACTCCACCAATCGGGAGGAAGACGTCCGTATTTGCAACGGAATTCACGTTGAACAGTCGTAACTGATTCACATTTAGCAAACTGAATAACACAGAACGCCTTTTGTTGTTCCGTCGCCATCGTGATGCGGACTAACACACAACACACGCTCATAGTGCGACGACAGACGCTCCAGTGTCATCTCTCGGCACATAAAGGAAACATCAGACCGTCCCCTTCACATTGACGTGTTGAATGCGAGCTCGTTACCTCCTCACCACCTCAAGCCGAGAGTTACGTATGACATCCAAACCGTAACACCGGACATGCTGACAAGAGCGTGGAACGAGTTTGATTATCGCGTATATGTCGTTCGGGCCGCTCGTGGTGGTAACATTGAACATTCGTGAATGTATGGTTAAAAAAACTTTACGGTTGTACAGTTCATTTGATTTGTTAATCAAGGTTGTAGGTTGTTTGGTTTTGATATTATAGACCTTCAAATTTGAGGTATTATTTTATACTCATCCTGTNAATCAAGGTTGTAGGTTGTTTGGTTTTGATATTATAGACCTTCAAATTTGAGGTATTATTTTATACTCATCCTGTACACTTTACTGTGGATTGGTTTACGGGTTGCTTTCCACCTTGAAAATCAAAGGTGGTTTCTACTCGTTTACAAAACATTAAACCATCTTTCCCCATCTCCCTGAACCACCAAACACATAAAATATTATTACGTGGGTTAGTTCTTTTTTGTTTAACTACATCCAATTATTTGTACCTAGGTGCACAAAACGCAACATTCGCCCCTATATTATATGAAATGGTACTGCACAAGATGGCTAAATACCGGAGTGCTTCGTCTTCCCTAAATATGTTTGCCCTAAAATATTTTCATTAAATTTATTTTCTCGCAATACAAACCCAAACAAGCATATGCCTAAAAGGTTTACGTCATATCAAGTTTGTCCTTGAGTTGTTCCTTTTTAAGCATTTTTCTTTAAAATTTAATTTTTTTCTCTTAAGAGTCAGTGTCAGCTTTTGTCCTAAAGTCGTTTGTCCTTAAATAAATCGATGCGAGCTTTTTCCCTGAAGGCGTTTATGCTAAAAAAAATTTAATGGTTCGTCGTTTGTCCAAAAGTAGTATTCCAAAGCGATGTCGACTCTGAAAGTTTGTCTCCTTTTTCAAATCCCGAAAACCCATGCCGGCACATGTTTGTCCTGAAAATTCCTTCTCTGGAATTCGCCATAAGTTTATAATAGAATAATTGGTATTTGTGTAGCTCCTGTTATTAAATGTTATTAAATGACTATTTTCTACCAACCACAAAGATGTTGGTACTTTATATTTCATTCTCGAAAATACATTGATTTATATATATATATGATTTGATCTTAACATACAACGCAACAGCACACAATAAATGTGCTTTTCTTTCCCCATAGAGGCGGTCGTAAGTAAAATGAAAATATAATAGTCAACGATGTTGAAAAATTTAAAACAGCAATTAAATATTATCACAGGTCAATAAAGCTAATTTGTAAACAGCAAATTGTAATTGAATGTGTTTACTTGAACAGCAAAAATTCTNTTATCACAGGTCAATAAAGCTAATTTGTAAACAGCAAATTGTAATTGAATGTGTTTACTTGAACAGCAAAAATTCTCGGCTTTAAGTGCAATTTCAATTTGATTATCTACGTGGCCTATATCCATAAATCACAGCGCCCTTGGATGCCTATAACAGTTAAAACAACTCTTTTTATATTCTTTCCTACATTCAGGTGCTGCTGATTGACTGTATCNTTATCACAGGTCAATAAAGCTAATTTGTAAACAGCAAATTGTAATTGAATGTGTTTACTTGAACAGCAAAAATTCTTGGCTTTAAGTGCAATTTCAATTTGATTATCTATGTGGCCTATATCCATAAATCACAGCGCCTNATTATCTATGTGGCCTATATCCATAAATCACAGCGCCCTTGGATGCCTATAACAGTTAAAACAACTCTTTTTATATTCTTTCCTACATTCAGGTGCTGCTGATTGACTGTATCTGTGAAAATGATAGAACGCTAAATAAGATCTGAATTTTTAAAATGAAATTGTATATACAGTTCTTCGTATTCAACAAAAATCGCTCGGATGCCTAGTAAATATATTTATTTATAGAATCTCATATACTTCTTTTACTTTCAAAAGTTGTGAAATGCGTCTGGTGCTGTATTTGTTTGCAGCTGGTTATGCACGCTCTCTGCTCGCTGACGAGCGGTTGTGGTCTACTTCGCCCACGGCGTCGCTAGCCTCACGGCGCCCTGGCGAAAGGTTGGCGTTAATTTCGCCGGTGTACTAGGACTGTGGTGGCTTGTCGCCTGATACGTCTGCTGTTCCACTTGTTACTAGGCGTCCTCGTCAGTGGTTGATGGGCGGTGGCCGGGCCTGGTACAGAGTATATACTGAAGATGAAGTAGACCGTTTATTCGTCTTCTGCGCATGTTCCCAACATTCACCTACCCCAAAGCCACACAACTGTCAATCACATGAGCAAACGTGATCAAATTGTTTGTTTATATCTTAATTTTTGAATTACAAAATACATTAAATTAGTAAAATTATTTTACCAATTTGAATTTAATGAAACTGCTTTGCATATTGATTAGATGAAGTATAAAAACATATCAAAACACTTGATNACATATCAAAACACTACAAATAGGTCGCCTAACCGTCTTGGCAAGACGTGTTGGCAGAAAAGCAGTTCAATGTTGGGTTACGGAGATTGGTTGTGCGCAGCTAGCGAGATCTTTAGTCTATGGTGCAAAAAGGCACGACACATTTTACGAGTACCGAGTCGTGACACAAGTGATGCGAAGCCCACTATAATCATGGCGTTGCCGTCATCTTCAACCTTTCATTGCGTGGGTGCGACTTTGACTGGCTCTACACTAGCCACCGCCACAACTAGACTACGGACTGAAACTGGCGTCATGTACGGGAGCTCGGCCACCAGCAGTGTATCCGAATTGGGCACACAGTAGCAACTGCTGGCTGCCGCGCCGGGTGAAAGTCGTGGGTGCGGACAAAGAGCGCCGTGACGGGAGTTGACAAGCCGCGAAGAATGGATTCCGCAATAGTGATCTTCGTCTGGCATGCAACATCTGTGACCGGGTGGAGCGGGTAACACAGTGTGAGTCGCAACTCCTGCCTGCCTGCCTGCCTGCCTGCCTGTCTTTTAGCCCACTTTTCAAGGATTATAAGATCAGTTGAATGTACAGTGTGGCTATTTGCAAGCCTGTGTGTCACCTGTATTACAATTTTAAAAGGTAGAATTTTACACACTAATTAGTATATATAAATATTTTTCTAACTTTGCAATTAATCACTCACGAAACATTATTTGGGTATTTTCGTAAATTTACAATACTTATATTGGTTCCATGAATGTATAAAATATTTCCTTAACTTCACAAAAATGCCAAAACCGTACGAAACATTCCACGAATAAGCTTACTAAAATTGTCGATATATTTTTCAATGAGATCATATTAAAACTCTGAAGTTAAAGATAAACGTTTGCCAAGGAAAGTTGGGTCTACGAGAAGTTTTCAGTTTTGTAGTTCATGCCTCCATTGGCTGCTGGTGTAGTTTCCGCACTCAACATCATGTGATACAATACAGACCGTATTCCGTTCCCTGTATTTATGCGGCCATCTGCAAACTCGTCAATCCGTACGTTGATGGCTGCGCTGTGGAACGGAACAACCGTCACGCACGTGTTGCCGAAAATAAAGAGAGATACTGTACAACATGTAAACAAACTTCAGACATATAACCTTCATTTGCGTACTTCATTATCAATGTACTTCAGTATCAATGCATGTTATGCGTACACCAATGAAAGACACCGTAACGTTAAAGTCCGAAAAAATATCATGGCACTTGCGACCCACCCGGTCTCTGGTATTAATTTTATATTCGTTGAAAATTATTTCATTTCATAGCTCTACGATATACTATACGATACACTTCTGCGGACACAAAGGTAAGGTGTGTAGATTTTGCTTATTTGTTGGTCTATATGGTTTCACATTAAATCTATAAGTAAAAGTATCTGACTTTCTTAATTTAACCGTGTCGAAATATTTTCTTTTCCACAAACACAAACAGTTAACAAAACNGTAAAAGTATCTGACTTTCTTAATTTAACCGTGTCGAAATATTTTCTTTTCCACAAACACAAACAGTTAACAAAACAAACGGATCACGGCCCAATTTCGACACCAAGCGCATGGATGTCAAGTGTGTGTGAGAGGGCAGGGAGGGAAGAGAGAGAGAGAGAGCACGCTTTTAAATTAGGCCACAGCAGCAAGTAATGCCCATTGCGGTGAACAATATAAATGCGTACAGTTTCGATTAATAACATTTTCGTTCATTTACCTTGTGTTTGCATTTAAAATAAATTTGACATATTATGCAAAAATAAATTGATAGTAATCTGCGTGCTAATTATTTCGACGTCTTTATTATTATAATCAATTGCTGCGCTCATACGATGCTGCATTTGTAAACTAGCTCACACCGACTATTTTAAAGCAGTACGGTGTTCTGCTAGAAGAGGTAAGTACTATCTTCCTGAATATTTGTTAACTGAAGTTTTTAAACAATAGAGGTCATGTTTAACAGTAAAACCTTACTGATATAATAATTGCCCGTTTTTTTATGGATGACTAATCAAATAAGAAGTTACTGAAATAACTATTAAGCCTTCTTTCCTCATCATGGATGCAATTAATTTTTAAATAAGTTATTAAAAATTGAGTTGGTAGGTAGGACTTGACTTCTCTTTGAAATCAATAAGATTAGAAATGAAACCAAACATAAACAAGAGTAGTGAGACAATTACAATTATACACGTGCCTTATCTGGGACTTGAACCTAAAAGTCCTCGTACAGTAAGTCATCGTGCAATGCACTGCANACAATTATACACGTGCCTTATCTGGGACTTGAACCTAAAAGTCCTCGTACAGTAAGTCATCGTGCAATGCACTGCAACATGCAGGTCAGATTCGGAGAATCAAGTTCGCATTTAAAGAAGTCTAATGTTTCGAATGATTGGATTTACTAATCTTAAATATTTAGAGTGCCGTCATTTTGAAAATAAGTGGCTGAGCAACATAAAACACGTAAGTTTACATGGCCTACCATAGCACTACTTGTATGAAGAATAGGGTAAAAATGTGTTGTTTGGTCCCTAAGATATGACATAACAAATTTAATTTTTTTATTGGATTCTATAGTACAAAATTGCCAAAAAAAAAAATACACACACCGTACATGCTGTCTAGATACAAATTTGTGTTGAATTTGAACAAATTGTATAAAAGTTNACAATTATACACGTGCCTTATCTGGGACTTGAACCTAAAAGTCCTCGTACAGTAAGTCATCGTGCAATGCACTGCAGCATGCAGGTCAGATTCGGAGAATCAAGTTCGCATTTAAAGAAGTCTAATGTTTTGAATGATTGGATTTACTAATCTTAAATATTTAGAGTGCCGTCATTTTGAAAATAAGTGGCTGAGCAACATAAAACACGTAAGTTTACATGGCCTACCATAGCACTACTTGTATGAAGAATAGGGTAAAAATGTGTTGTTTGGTCCCTAAGATATGACATAACAAATTTAATTTTTTTTATTGGATTCTATAGTACAAAATTGCCAAAAAAAAATACACACACCGTACATGCTGTCTAGATACAAATTTGTGTTGAATTTGAACAAATTGTATAAAAGTTNCAAAAAAAAATACACACACCGTACATGCTGTCTAGATACAAATTTGTGTTGAATTTGAACAAATTGTATAAAAGTTTTGGCAAAGTTACCAAAATATCACCATTTTTTCTGATCCTCTTACATCGTGAAAGTTTACATGGACTTCAGTAGAATTTGTAGTGGGCGTAATTTGGTACAAATTAGTTGAAATGTCCCAGTGTAACATTTGATGGGAATCGGTTTATTGTTGCTCGAAATATGGCATAGAAACTCTATAATTTTTATATAGCTATCTTCATAAATGGAGGAAAAAAAGTAATGAAGTAGCACATTTGATGATTGTATGTTGCCGATATACACTGAAGAGCCAAAAAAAACTGGCACACCTGCCTAATATCGTGTATAGCACCCCCCCTCCGAGTGCGCAGAAGTGTCGCAAGACGACGTGGCATGGACTCGACTAATGCCTGAAGGTATGCAGGAGGTAATTCACACCATGAATCCTGCAGGGCAGTCCACAAATCCAATCTGCGCCAATTTGAGAAAGGGTTGCACGTCTTGTCACGTTTAATGATTCTCGTCAGTCGTCGTTTGTCCCGTTTATTCACGATCTTTTTCCTGCCGCAGTAATGTCGAAGATTTGATGTTTTACCGAATTCCCGATATTCACGGCACACTCGTGAAATGGTCGTACGCGAACATCCAAATGTTATCGCAACATCGGAGATGCTATGTCCCATCTCTCGTCCACCGACTATAACACCATGTTCAAACTCACTTAAATCTTTATAATCTGCCATTGTAGCAGCAGTAACCGATCTAGCTGCCGACCGCATCGCGTTACTCTGATTGGTTCCATACCTCTGTTATCGCATGCCTATACCAGTTTTTTGGCTCTTCAGTGAACAAAGTTAAGTTAAAATACTATACATAATTTCGTAAATATAGCAACAAAACTAAAACGATTATATAGGCGCAATTCTGAAAATAAGTGTGTCCAACTTAAAATACAGATATTAGCATGGCCTACTGCAGTATATCTTCGCCAAATTTTATAAAAATTGGTGAATTTTTTCTCGATATATGAAATATTATTTTTTATTTGTGGGGCTATGCTACGAAATGGCAGAGAAATGAGGCTCTGCAAAAACATATTTGATAGTTGTAATAGGCACTGCCAGTATACAAATTAAGTTGCAAATAGTTTCGTTGATAAAGAATACTGAGGAAATATAATTATACAATCACCATTTTGAAAATAAATGCCTGACCTACTTAAAACATACCAATTTACACCACCTGCTGCAGTACTATTTGTTAAAAAAAATTTGTAGGAATCTGTCAATTTTTTCCCCGAGTTATGTCACAAAAACTATATACATATATTCGGGAGTAGCTATCTTACAAAACGGAGGACAAAAATTTAGAAAGTTCATAGTTGTCTGCTAGCATACAAAGTTGTGTTGGAATTGATTACATAATTTCGAGGATTTTACATTCTAAGCAAAAATTACTATATGGACGGCATTTTGAAAATAAGTGTCTGGCATGCTTGAAGCATGTCACTTAACATAATCTGCATCAGTACTACTCGTTTACCAAATTTGATACGAATCGGTTACGTTTTTTCGAGAAATTAAACATAATAACTATATTTATTCGTATGATGCTATCTTCCAAAATGGCTGANGAATCGGTTACGTTTTTTCGAGAAATTAAACATAATAACTATATTTATTCGTATGATGCTATCTTCCAAAATGGCTGACAAATGTGGTTATGTGTTGATATATGATGCTTGTAATAGATAACTTGAGTACGCAAAATTTGGTTTAGTTTGGTGGAATGGTCTAAACGAGAAAACACCTAAATCACAAACATATGATAAACGTTCAACTTTTTGATTATTAACGTAATAGTTTTTAAGTATGCATCCCGTTTTTATAGTAAATGTAATGCACTGTATTTTTTCATAATTAGGTCCATAGAATTTTCAACGCACAATTTGTATACCGCGTTGATATCTTGGTACAGTTTCCATTGATCATGAATATTAAAAATACTTTTATATAATTTAAGGTCATCAGCGCAAAGTAAAATATTTGAATCCAATTTAGTAAAAGTTATGTCATTGAGTAATACATCAAAAAAAAAAAAGGGATGAGGCGCCACCTTGGGAAACGCCAGAATGTATAGGATAAATATTTGAAAATGTATTCACAATTCTCACCTTGAAATTCCTTCCTTTAAAATAACTAACAAACCAGTTAAGATAAGTTAGATCTAGACCATAAGCTGACAATTTCTGTGTAATGAGAGAGTGTTGGCAAGAATCAAAAGCTTCGGTAAAATCAAAATAAATTACATCATTTTACTTTCCTGCTGTGAAATAAANGAGTGTTGGCAAGAATCAAAAGCTTCGGTAAAATCAAAATAAATTACATCATTTTACTTTCCTGCTGTGAAATAAAGATCTATTTGACTAATAATTTTAAATAAATTTGTTGTAGGGGATCTACTGTGCAGTGGAAATAAATGTCATAGGGTAAAGGGATATACGTCTATGTACAATATTTACAAAAACTTTCGAAAATGAGAATAGAACCAAAATACTTATACGGTATAATGAAGAGTTTTTTGCTTATTCCCCTTTTTATGAATTGGTATAACTATTGCTGTTTTCCANTGCTTATTCCCCTTTTTATGAATTGGTATAACTATTGCTGTTTTCCAGATATCTGTAGTGATACAACTTTGTAAGCTTAAGTTAAAAATATCTGTAAGTACTGGAGTGAATATATTTGCAATTGCTTTAATGAAAAATTGGGATTTCCTCTAGTCCCACGGGTTAACTCGATTTAAGTCTTTTTTATACCTCAAATAACAAGACAACTTTCGATTGCTGGTACTGTTAAATAATTACGAATATTAGGAAATTGTTAACTGATATAACATTATAGCTAGATTTAACAAATGCTTCGGAAAAGTAATTGCCGAAATGATAAACAATCGATTTAGGGTCAGTAACTTCCTCACCATTTATTTGCAGTGTGATGTTCTCATTATTTTAATATAATTCCAAAATGTTTTCGGATCTGCTTTAATTTTGTTGTTCATGTTGGTTAATAAATTTTGCCTATCGAATTTTAATTTATTCTTAACTAGTTTCCGTTGAGCACAATCATATTGATTTTTCATTAGCTCCAGAACAAAAAAGGTTAACAACAATCTTAGAATATATATATATATATTTGCACTATAGNGAGTGTTGGCAAGAATCAAAAGCTTCGGTAAAATCAAAATAAATTACATCATTTTACTTTCCTGCTGTGAAATAAATATCTATTTGACTAATAATTTTAAATAAATTTGTTGTAGGGGATCTACTGTGCAGTGGAAATAAATGTCATAGGGTAAAGGGATATACGTCTATGTACAATATTTACAAAAACTTTCGAAAATGAGAATAGAACCAAAATACTTATACGGTATAATTAAGAGTTTTTTGCTTATTCCCCTTTTTATGAATTGGTATAACTATTGCTGTTTTCCAGATATCTGTAGTGATACAACTTTGTAAGCTTAAGTTAAAAATATCTGTAAGTACTGGAGTGAATATATTTGCAATTGCTTTAATGAAAAATTGGGATTTCCTCTAGTCCCACGGGTTAACTCGATTTAAGTCTTTTTTATACCTCAAATAACAAGACAACTTTCGATTGCTGGTACTGTTAAATAATTACGAATATTAGGAAATTGTTAACTGATATAACATTATAGCTAGATTTAACAAATGCTTCGGAAAAGTAATTGCCGAAATGATAAACAATCGATTTAGGGTCAGTAACTTCCTCACCATTTATTTGCAGTGTGATGTTCTCATTATTTTAATATAATTCCAAAATGTTTTCGGATCTGCTATAATTTTGTTGTTCATGTTGGTTAATAAATTTTGCCTAACGAATTTTAATTTATTCTTAACTAGTTTCCGTTGAGCACAATCATAATGATTTTTCATTAGCTCCAGAACAAAAAAGGTTAACAACAATCTTAGAATATATATATATATATNGCACAATCATAATGATTTTTCATTAGCTCCAGAACAAAAAAGGTTAACAACAATCTTAGAATATATATATATATATATTTGCACTATAGAACATTGAAATTATGTTTCGAAAATGGTCAAAATTAAACAAATATTCANTATATATATATATATATTTGCACTATAGAACATTGAAATTATGTTTCGAAAATGGTCAAAATTAAACAAATATTCACAAAATGCTAATTCAAACAATTAAGTTGGCTTCAATATGCCTACATATAAGAGCAAATATATGCGATCAAAATTGGTGATACTATAAAATCGAAATTATTTAAAGGATTTGTTGTTAAAAATGAAATATTATTATTATTGTAAGAATTATCACTCCGAAAAAAGAAAATATTTGGAAAAAATTAATTTTACATAATCTTATAAATATAAATAATTGAAAACATAAAATGCATATTAAAAGTAAACACGAATGAAACTGATAATAAAATGTTTTTAAATTTCAAAATTATAAATAATAACAATTTATTTTATAATTTTAACTATCGCAACAATTTAAATCTAAAACATATTCTCGAAAACTTTTTTTTTTGTTTTAAAATTAGGTAATTTTGAAAATAACGAAGCAATTTAATTTCTTATAAGGGAAGGACTCATTTTTTATGATTTCATGATAAATATCACAACATTCTTAAGGTTCTATGATTATCGCCATGTATACATCAAAATTTAAGTAAGACATTTCAATTTGCTTTATTTCTAAAATAATTTCAACATCGGCACCATTAAAATCGATTAATTTTAAATTTTAATCTCTTAATTCTAAAACAATATTATTATATTACTTATTATTGTTTTGTAAAATAAATTATATGAATGCTTATAAACTATCGAATCTCGAAATCAAAACATGGTTTTCGGTTCAAAGCTAAATTACCATAAATATTTATTGTTTTAAATAAATTGAATTATGGCATTTATATACTACCAACTTCATTATTTTTCTTTCGATCTTAAATAATATAACAATCGATAATCAAACTTAATGTTATATATAATCTCAATATATCTCCTATTTGTCATATTATTTGTTTATAAAACAATGTTATTCTTATTAGTCTTGAATGGTTCACATAAATTTGTCTTTTTTGTAATGATTCAGTATCGTATTGTCTTTTTCGATCAATAATTCCTGGATTTTGTTGATCAATAACTGTGATAATATAATTATCTATATTTGGTGATATGTATGTTGTATAAAAGAATGTCATACAGAATTCGTTCCTGTTAACTTAGAAATATTAGTAAACATTTATATACACAAATATTATTAACTAAATAAATAAAAAAGCAATTGATTTGTTGGTATTTCATAATTGTATAAGATTTTATTGATTTCTAAACCAACGTTTTTGTACTTTGATGCCATATNCATGTTAACTTAGAAATATTAGTAAACATTTATATACACAAATATTATTAACTAAATAAAAAAGCAACTGATTTGTTGGTATTTCATAATTGTATAAGATTTTATTGATTTCTAAACCAACGTTTTTGTACTTTGATGCCATATTGTCGGAAGAGATAGTACACGTCAAAACAAGAACCAAACAATATGGCACACTTGTGGAAACGCCATTGTGTCCTCCCGCAGTAATTTTGAAAAAAGTGTTTACTTAACTCCTACGGGATGCATTTTAGGACCCGTGTTTATTAGACATTTGTTTCTTGTTCTGATATGCACTACCTCTTCCCACAATATCAATACACGAGAGCTTAGATCGGAGACCGAATGATTGTGGAGGTTGACGCAGGACGGTGTCTTGCCCTCCAGACCGTTTGCCACGCCATGCGTCCACCGCATCAACCGCACTAGTGTAGCCGCAGCACACCGCGAGTGTCAACACGAACACAGTGTGTGTGTGTGTGTGTGAAAGTGCAGAGCAGTGCAGCAACCGCAACCCCCAACCACCCAAACAGGCGGGCGAGGGTGCATAATGGCAGACCTAGCATATAAAATTTGTAAGGCAATTTCAAAGCAGGTATTTGAAAGTAAAGGAAGCCACACTAAGAGTGTAAATGCTCGACCAGAGACTAGCATTTCAGGGTTTTTACTTTGTAATTCTCAAATTAACGTATTGTTCACCTCATTTGTTTCACCCTCATTTCATGCCATCCAAGTGTAGATTGTAACTGTTTTTATTCAAGAAGTAGTTATGTATTTATATTGTTAGTTTATCAAGCAAGTGTCCATGTCCTTTTAATTGTTGCAAGTTACAGGCAGGCAGAAAGTAGTGCAGGGCGAGCCGCGTGCCACCATCGCCAGATTCAGTCGCCGTCGATAATCTCAAGGGGTCGGCACGCACCCTGTCGCACTCCGGGTGCCTTCACGTTTCCGCGCCAATCACCTTTAGCTGCTATAGTCTAATGTTACGTACTGGAACCTGTTCTTTCTGCACCCGGAGATGCAACCCTTTCTTCCCCGGAAATAGCATCGCCCGGAGAAGCTTAATGCACCAATAATTCACTCTTATGCACACATGTGTATTTTTCGCAGTTTTGCCTATCTGACGGGCCGCAGACCAGAGTCCGTATAAAGTGTTTGCCTAGAGTGACGTTTCCTGCAAGAATAATTACGTGCAAGTTTTCAGACTTCGTGTCTTTTATTTCAAGCACTGCCTTCGGGCTTTTCGGGGTACGGGTCCCCTGTAACCCACCTTCATCCAGTTTCACGTAAATTACTTAACAGCCAGTATGCTAGACTTAGAGCTTTTACAATTTAAGGCGTGTGGGTCAGCCTGAATACGCCCACAGTACTTTCCGTGTAAGTATCAGGAGCGAGAGGCTCTTCCAACATTTCACCGAGGGACTGTGTTCGTCCGGGCGAATGGCGTACCCTGAAATTAACACCAGCAGCAACAATTGGCACTGCCTGCCGACGGTATCTGGCGCCTAGTCGGGTATCCAAATCCACAAACCACCTAACAATGTTTTTCACCNTCCCATTAGCCCAACACCACTCAGTCAGCAGGCGTTAAGGTAAATAGTTATTTCTACAGCTATCCTTAAGTGTCAAAATAATAATTATTATTATGATAAATCCTTAATATGGGGAAGTAGCTGTCTACCTACAAAAAGAAAATATTAAATGTTTGGTTTATGGCTCAATTTAATGCATATTAAAGAATAGTAGCAACAACGATTCAGTTTGTTTACAATATGGAAAATATCTCTGTATCACTAAATTAATTAATTATTGACATATCAAAATTATGAAAATAGTGATGATAGTCATGGCCGAGGATTCAACAAAAATGAACACAAAATAAAATTAATCGACAAGCTGCCTCGTAGTACCTAAAAATGTTGAAGCACAAATATTAGAACCATTGCAGAGAGATTCATTTACTCTAGCAGCCAGTTCCCAATTAACAAAAACTAGAGTCCCAACATTATTTAGTTATTTGAGGTACATGAAGAAGTAAGGGACACGACTGAACTCGAGAGAACACTAATTATTAGTACAGGTTGTGCTGGCCCCATAATGTCTACCAATTAACTTTACCTACATAATAGAAAAGTACAAGCTACTTATCTACATGGTGATAGACATATCTCTGCAATCTATCTTAGGCATTGACTGTCACTGCCATCATCTCTTTTGAAGTCCCCAAGTTCAAGAGATCAAGGGAAAGCAAGATCACTTGAAGTTAGTATTTATACCCTCGCGCACACCTGTCACGAGAATAGAAAAGTTCTTATCTATATTTTTCCGATCATTCTACCGCCGATCGTTCGCAAAAATTTCAATACAAATATCAAACAGCATGCATAAGAGTGAGAAAGAAAACTCTCTCAATACTCCTCTTCAAACACACATGCGCGGCACATGTGTTAAAATGCGTCACTCAGAAAATATCTTAGACCATCTGTGACACGTNCTCTTCAAACACACATGCGCGGCACATGTGTTAAAATGCGTCACTCAGAAAATATCTTAGACCATCTGTGACACGTTGTACCCGCGGCAAAGGCCCTGCCCGCAGCAATTAGCGTGAAGAGCAATGCTGATGGCATTTACAACGAAAAAAGCAGATCATTACAAAATATCGTGACCAGCTGCTGAACAAAAGAGTGTATTCTCTTCCCGTGGCAACATNCTCTTCAAACACACATGCGCGGCACATGTGTTAAAATGCGTCACTCAGAAAATATCTTAGACCATCTGTGACACGTCGTACCCGCGGCAAAGGCCCTGCCCGCAGCAATTAGCATGAAGAGCAATGCTGATGGCATTTACAAGGAAAAAAGCAGATCATTACAAAATATCGTGACCAGCTGCTGAACAAAAGAGTGTATTCTCTTCCCGTGGCAACATNCGAAAAAAGCAGATCATTACAAAATATCGTGACCAGCTGCTGAACAAAAGAGTGTATTCTCTTCCCGTGGCAACATATCCTGACGGAAGAATTAATTTAAATTAAGGTTTCACCCGCCAAGTTCAACTTAAGTTGTGCGTCCGAATAAAAAACCATAAATAAATATTTGATCTTCAATTAATCGCAGTTAAAGAATGGCCCGCCCTGCAGTAATTTGTGTCCTTACAAATTAACAATTTAAAAACTTCACATCACTACAAAATTATAATTTTTTTTAGCATTACATCAATATATTATGTTATTTACTATCATGGGAACACGAATTACCACATCTTTTCTCCGATCAATCACTCGAAAATCCTAACCTCTCAGCAGAAACTAGCTCCCTTTCCAATAATTTGAACCTAATGTTTTTGTTACAATTTTGCATGGAAGAACAATTTTTTTTTTTTTTCAATATTTTTTTTTTTTTAAGTTTCAGTTCTCGACAACAAATACAACAAGCTAAACACTTTTGATGTGCAAGTGTGTTTTTAATAAATGGAAAAATCTTAGCTTCTCTGAAGAATACATCACTTATAAGACTCGAATATGGGGGCTCTGAAGCGTACTGAGATTGTGGAGGCAACACCCACGAGCTTACAAGCTTGGTCAACGTTTAATTTTCTGATGCCCCTAGAACGGCAATCTCACCTCCCAGCTGTCACCAGTCGAGTCATGCCAGGACCAAGAGCTGGTGGAGGCTCTGTCATGGTATAGGGTGTGTGCAGTTGGCNGCTGTCACCAGTCGAGTCATGCCAGGACCAAGAGCTGGTGGAGGCTCTGTCATGGTATAGGGTGTGTGCAGTTGGCATGAAATGGGGCCCCTGATACGTCTAGATACGACTCTGACAGGTGGCAGATACGTAAGCATCCTGTCCGATCACCTGCACTCATTCATGTTCATTGTGCATTCCGACGGACGTGGACAATTCCAGCAGGACAATGAGACACCCCACACATCAAGAGTTGCTACCGAGTGGCTCCAGGAACACTCTTCTGATTATAGACACTTCCATTGACCACATAAATCACCAGACATGAACATTATTGAGCATATCTGGGATGCCTTGCAACATGCTGTTCAGAAGAGATCTCCACCACCTCAGGATTCATGGTATGAATTGCCTCCTGCATACCTTCAGACAGTAGTCGAGTTTATGCCATGTCGTCTTGCGGAACTTCTGCGTGTTCGCGGGGGCCCTACACGATATTAGGCAGGTGTGCCAGTTTTTTTTTTTTTTTTTTTTTTTTTTTTTTTTTTTTTTTTTTAGGAAACTAACATTGTTTAATTCCNTCAAAATGTTTCAAATCCTGTTATATAACTATACTCCAATAAGAACACTTCACATAAATAAATAACAAAAGGTAATACAAAGCGAACCCTAATTATCTTTTTTTGAGCATTCACTTTTAACATTCTGAAAAATAATATTGTGTTGCTTTACTTTTTCTTCAGCTCCTTCTCTCCAGAAATTTCTTTAACTCTCCAGTGTTCCACAAACTCTTCCATTTTAAAACCAGTAGTTCAGGAGAGTAGCTAACACATTAAAATAACAACAATAACCAAACTGTCCTCGTCCCTTGGGTCAGCCCTTAAAACAAGTACATGCACTTTGTGTATGCCAAATAAACCTTGTGGGGTTAGTAGTTCCTATAGGCCATATTTTATTGGCGCCTTAAGATAGCCAATATTCTAAAATTATCTAATGCCCTTCATAGCATCACTTTTACACATCATACCCTGCAAATTCCTGATTTATTGCTACATTACTGCTCTGGCAAAATGCCTCTTACCAAGGTCCGAAACCTGTAGGCGTGATCGTGCCTTACAAAATTATTTTATTTCATAGCCCCTATTACCATGGCTGATTACAAAGTGCCGCACACTCTTTGGCCTTTCCCAACCAATCAAACTGACAAAAAATATTAGCTTTTCCTATATGCAATACTATAAAAATTAGTTAAAAGCAACAGAATTAACTATATTTTGCTTCACCTAATTACAGTCATCGTCGGAATCGCACCAACTGCAATGAACGAACTCGTTTCTAGACACTACTGAAATGCAGCTCCAAAAGATGAATTCTTCCATTTTCCACTTCTAATCTGGTTCGCAAAAATACAGCCATCGCCCCACGGAGAAATCAAACCCTTAATTAAATATGTCTAAGATACCATTACAATTAATAAACACCTCTATTCACTAGGCGATTCTGACATGAACCGTACGTGCATGAGCTCCATTGTGCCCACTCTGACTGCCGCAGTCGTGTCCACTATACCACACACACCACTTCGACGGGCTTGTGAGGGGCACGAGTGAGAGTGTTCATAATTGCATCAGTGTTCATAATTGCAGCAGTGTCCATAATAGCATCAGTGTATTCAATCGGGGTATCTAATTGCATCAGTTTTATAAATTGCATCAGTGTATTTATTCAGTGTTATTAATTGTATCAGTGTATATAATTAATATCATAATTTTCATCATGAAAGACAGTCGTCACAGCCACAGCCAGGGACATTTGACATTGTACACTTGGCAATACTGTGGCTGGTACAATGAAAACATTTAGGATTAATATAATCATTTTTATTGTGTATTTGTATAAGGAAAACTTTTCTTGTCTTAGATTAACTTAATTCATGTCACTTCTATCTCATAATCATTTTTTTAGTGTATATTGTGCTTCATCATTTGGCGGCTTGGTGTCGGCTGCGCCCAGGTAGTGGAAGCCGGCCCATGCTTCCTCGCAGTTCTCTTCAGCACTTGAACGCATCAAGATGTGTGAGTCTCTCGCTTCGCAAAGGCCCTCGGTGCCATCTTAAGCTGAACTCATATTCACTGCAATAGACTTCACTTCATGAACCGGATCATTTGTTTTATTTGCTATAGTGCCAAGGGGAGAGCAACGTTATTCTCATCGGAGAGTTTTAATGCAATCGCGTTTCACATTATAAAGCCACATGTTCGCCGTTTAAGGGCCGTTAAGGCCACGCTTTGTACTAAAGTTGTGTGTGTTCATTAAGGAGTCGCAAGGAATAAATAACTCCACAAGCATCGTAAGTGTTTCATTTGTAATTTAATTAAGGTGTGCGAGGCAGCCTACAGCCTCAACATCATATGTGACGGAGTGTTAACCAGAAGTCCCCTAGGCTGACGACCGAAACAACCCTCATTTCATCAGCTCACTGCAGGGCTGTGGTGCAGGGCACATATTTCCTACTTCATCAGCTCTGGTAACACCACGTGTCAAGTTGGCTTTCCCAACTAGGGACGAGTATTTCTCCGAGCCATTGCTTACCGCGTGAATTCTAATTACATATGATTTTAAACAATGCATAAAATACTTTTACCATCATTCGCTTATCACAAGAACAAATATATTGTACAGCCATCTGGCATTATTTCAAACAACAAATTCGCATGTCGATCCCCGCGAGCGCTTCAAGTAACCGCTCTCTGCACCCAGAATGAGGAAACATTCTAAGTATTGATTTACAATGAGCTAATTACATTAGGGACCAAACTGTTTTTAACGTTAAAACTTTATTACCTGTATGCGGCCCTGATGTTTTTCACTCTGTACACTTTGTAACTTAAATAACCTACCATTTATTTATTTAACTTCAAACTAAATTTCAGTGAAGGTAAAAAGAGCTCAACGGGCCTAACTTTGAACCATTATAAAAACTTACTTCCAAAACTATCCAGAAATTTTTTATTTTTATTTTTAATTTTTGTGGGTAATTACCTCAGGTCATGTACTGACAATTATGGTACAACAACCGACAATTATTGAACAAAACAAATTTCCACTAACTCGCTAAACANTATTTTTATTTTTAATTTTTGTGGGTAATTATCTTAGGTCATGTACTGACAATTATGGTACAACAACCGACAATTATTGAACAAAACAAATTTCCACTAACTCGCTAAACACCTACGAGTGTGTCAACTACCCCTCCCCCAAGGCCATCCTCTTCTGAAAATCAATGACTACACCACCACATACATAATTTAAAAACTTACAAACACTAAAAGATAAATTTATCTAACCAAAAACTAACTTCTAGGCCTACAACCATGCTACCATGACCCTGACTATGGTCCTGTATACTAACATTACCTGAGCGGTCGGAGATAGTGATACTGACATCATCCGGCAACTATGTAAATAAAAAGTCAGAATATTACACAATATTACTATTTAGAATAGAATGGGCGCCCGCTCTTTGGGTGAACATGAAATCACAGTTCTCGGGATCGTGGGCCTAACGACCACATGGCTGCATCCCCTGACACACACTGCATAAATATACAGGAAAATCTAATATATAGCCGGGCATTCAGTCTCTCCAGCACGCCTTAGTATTACCTTTTACCTTATGAATTAAGGATGCCTCCTTGAGGCGTCGATGACTTCCTGGATAGGGCCAGGACCCGAAATACAACACAATGAGAACTCACAAATTTCGGTGAACTAAGTACATTATATTGAATACAGTTACATGTAGGCAATACAAATTAAAGCGGACCTGACTCACAAGGCCTGCCAACGGCCGTTCCTATACAAAAAGGTGAAGAATGGCATGAAAATTTACAAGAGTAATTAAAACTCTGGGGTCGATAAAAATGAACTAATGGAGGGNTAAAAATTTACAAGAGTAATTAAACCTCTGGGGTCGATAAAAATGAACTAATGGAGGGGTGCTGCGAACGCGGGAAAGACTCGGTAAACTAAATAAAAGGTTACAGTAATTAAGTTAAGCTACTGCAGTTAAGTGTTCCCAACAAAGTATGAAAGTCCCCTGCGATGCGACGCACATTNTAAAAACTTACAAACACTAAAAGATAAATTTATCTAACCAAAAACTAACTTCTAGGCCTACAACCATGCTACCATGACCCTGACTATGGTCCTGTATACTAACATTACCTGAGCGGTCGGAGATAGTGATACTGACATCATCCGGCAACTATGTAAATAAAAAGTCAGAATATTACACAATATTCNCCTGACTATGGTCCTGTATACTAACATTACCTGAGCGGTCGGAGATAGTGATACTGACATCATCCGGCAACTATGTAAATAAAAAGTCAGAATATTACACAATATTCCTATTTAGAATAGAATGGGCGCCCGCTCTTTGGGTGAACATGAAATCACAGTTCTCGGGATCGTGGGCCTAACGACCACATGGCTGCATCCCCTGACACACACTGCATAAATATACAGGAAAATCTAATATATAGCCGGGCATTCAGGCTCTCCAGCACGCCTTAGTATTACCTTTTACCTTATGAATTAAGGATGCCTCCTTGAGGCGTCGATGACTTCCTGGATAGGGCCAGGACCCGAAATACAACACAATGAGAACTCACAAATTTCGGTGAACTAAGTACATTATATTGAATACAGTTACATGTAGGCAATACAAATTAAAGCGGACCTGACTCACAAGGCCTGCCAACGGCCGTTCCTATACAAAAAGGTGAAGAATGGCATGAAAATTTACAAGAGTAATTAAAACTCTGGGGTCGATAAAAATGAACTAATGGAGGGGTGCTGCGAACGCGGGGAAGACTCGGTAAACTAAATAAAAGGTTCCAGTAATTAAGTTAAGCTACTGCAGTTAAGTGTTCCCAACAAAGTATGAAAGTCCCCTGCGATGCGACGCACATTNCCAGTAATTAAGTTAAGCTACTGCAGTTAAGTGTTCCCAACAAAGTATGAAAGTCCCCTGCGATGCGACGCACATTCAGCACCTAAGAGCCTTGGAATCAGACTGCCGGAGATGACGTGGGTCAGTGGCATCCTTGCCGAGAGCTCACGCCACTCCGCGAGATAATTTACTTAACTGACCTCATTAACATTGAACTTTAAACATATACACATTAAACACTGAAATGTTCTGAGCGAGTTTTCTTAATCCGTAGAGAGTTAAGAGTTCTTAATTAAGCACTAATTTACTTACAAACATGATTATGTGGTGCCTTGCAGAGCACGTGGGAAATTTAGGTATGTTAAGTTTTGGGGCACTCTACGACTGGAACGGTCATGTTAAAAGAAAGACTCATTATTTCCCACATCATTAATTGGCTTGATTAGACACACAATTGCACTCGGAAAATTATATATAACACTTAAAATACCCTAGCCTAGCTACTCTACACCTCATTAAATATGCACGTAGCGACTGTGGGCCAATGACATGAAGACAGTGGCCGTACCAGACCACGCAGGAATGGCCCATGTCAGTACCATAAAACTGGTGCCGTACTACTGTTTTAACACGGTAAACATGCATGTGTCTTTATTCATTGTCAACTAAAACTACACAGCACATAAACTACTACAGTATATTCCATTACTTCATTCTACAGTNTGTCTTTATTCATTGTCAACTAAAACTACACAGCACATAAACTACTACAGTATATTCCATTACTTCATTCTACAGTGAAATTAAAAGTTTAAAATAGTCATTTGCATTGCCTTATTTTCTTCGGGATAACTCAAAATTTAAAACCACTGCTTTACACAGAAAACCTATCAGTGTACTGCACAGTTTATCATTACATTCACCATTAAAATTCATCANAAAACCACTGCTTTACACAGAAAACCTATCAGTGTACTGCACAGTTTATCATTACATTCACCATTAAAATTCATCACAGTAGCCCTACTGAATTAATTAGTTTTATTTATTTTTCTTACTACACAACACTCCATGCCACATGTGTTAGTTTTGTGCATTATCAATAAAGACATCAACACATTTTAACAGACNGTGCATTATCAATAAAGACATCAACACATTTTAACAGACACATGTGATTCATGATTCATTCATTATCGTATCCATGTAAATACAAAGGTTCCTCCGAAGGCCTCGAACCAATGAACTCTGCCAGGTACGACCCATCTCCAAGATATGCCCGACAATAATGAACTGCAACCTTCTTGCCGCTTCCTTGCCCATTATCCCCAAATACCCAAGAGGGAGTCACACCCTCCCTTCGCCCTAGGGGTGACATCCATTAAGCACAGGGCTCGTCTCCCCTCGCTGAACGACCCATGGACATAAGGGAACTAAAAAAGAATTCACATCGCACTGTCTTACAACTTTTACGATCAAAATACTCATATGCACACATTGGTATTTATAACAGGCAGTTCGTACGCGTTTATTTACCCGCGAGTACCAACACACATTACATGTCATATCAGCTGACCCAGTGACACACACACAGTCGCACTGCCCTTAGATTGCATGTCACGGCTGTCAATTCGCGGTGTTTACGAGCCTTTCTGCCACCACATGTGCTTATCTTCCCATGTCGACTCGTTTGCAGCATAACTTCTTAATTTTATTTGTCCCTGCACAAAACATTTCCTGTTCCTTTTACATACAGCAATGATAGTATCGAGGCTAGCTGTGAAATACTGTTTATATTCGGTAAACATTATGTAAATAACAATTTAAACTATGACACATTTTAGTGGCAATCAATAAACAAACCATCATGTAGGCCTGGCTAAAAAATTAATAACTGACACCAAAAAAAATGAATCAATTAATTATGAATAACATAACGATGAACAAGTCCCAGCAAAGGAAGGGGGGAGAAGCAAAAAAAACGAAACATTTCTAACACATACTAGTCAAAGAAAACCAAACATGTAATAGCACCTTAAGAATATGTACTTAAAAAACAAGAGAAAGATCTCCACAATCACACCACTGTGTATATGCATAAGGGTCGAACCAACCTGCAAGCTGTTGCAGTTTAACCAATCACCAACCAATTAACTGCAATAAGCAGGGGTCACTTTGTGACACGTTAGGGTGACTTTATGACACAAATAAAAATATCACTTTTAAAAGTCCCCCTATTTCAGTGGGATGTTTCAGATATTCAGTGGCGCCAATTGAACCACTGGACATTACAAATACCCTCTTTGAAATGGAAGTAAATGAGAATAACAGTGAAAAATCCTGTGTCACAAAGTCACCCCCCATTTCCAAAACAACGGTGCTTACAGAAAGTATTTACCACAGCTTACAAACAGCAAACCGCAACAAAAGCATATTCTCGGCGCTGACCACAAAAGTTTATACGAATTTGTTCCAGCCTCAGTGTTTTCTCGAACACCTCAGTGTTAGTGAAGGAAATACCCACAGCATAACGTTGGGCATTGGCTGTGATGATCATAACCTCTTCTATCCTAAACAGTGTACCAAACTATTCAAATGAAAGAAGCAGCCATGGTACCATTTTTTCAGGACAGAAAAGAAAATGAAAATGTGTGTTTTCAGTTGATGATACATATTTGCAACTAAAGAAGAAAAAATCATGTAGCAATAGGAAATATTAGGAGAAGAATGTTATTTCAAAGATTTGCAAATTTTGAAACTTGAACAGGAACTGCAATACCTTCTTCAAAATTAACAGTAAGTTATCATCATATGACTTACATATTAAACGTAGAAGACACAACTATTGAAAATAGAATCAACATACAGACTCATGAAGGTGTTCAGCATGCAACAATAAACAGCTAGGTTTCGTTTTCGTTACAGCAGCAAATGTGTAAACCATTAGCAGACTGTGTATTAAAAACAATGGTTTTTTTCCTCATAAATATCTATGTTTTTGCAACAAATAACATTTTACTTACATGTACAGAGTAATTATTTGTTTTCGCAATATTTTTTTTCATTAAACTATGACTTGAACCACGCGTTCACGAGCTCTCCTTTGTGTCCACTCTGACTGCCGCAGACATGTCCACTACACCAGACACACCACACCGCAGGCTTGTGGGCACAAGTGAGAGTGTGCATAATAGCATCAGTGTAATTGCATCAGTGTCTCTTATTTATTCAATGTTATTTATTCAGTGTATTAATTAATATCATAATTGTCATCATGGAAGACAGTCGACACANTTCTTATTTATTCAATGTTATTTATTCAGTGTATTAATTAATATCATAATTGTCATCATGGAAGACAGTCGACACAGCCACAGCCAGGGATATTTGACATCGTACACTTGGCAATACTGTGGCTGGTATGGTGGAAACGTTTAGGATTAATGTAATCATTTTTATTGTGTATTTGTAAAAATGAAAAATTATGTTGTCTTAGGTTAATTTAATTCATGTCACTTCCATCTCATAATCATTTTNGTGTATTTGTAAAAATGAAAAATTATGTTGTCTTAGGTTAATTTAATTCATGTCACTTCCATCTCATAATCATTTTGTAGTGTATATTTGTGCTTCACCGTTTCGCCGCTTGGCGCCTGCTGCGCTCAGGTAGCGGAAGCCAGCTCCACGCTTCATCCCAGTTCTATTCAGCACTTGAACGCATCAAGACGTGTAAGTCTCTCGCTCNTGTGTATTTGTAAAAATGAAAAATTATGTTGTCTTAGGTTAATTTAATTCATGTCACTTCCATCTCATAATCATTTTTTAGTGTATATTTGTGCTTCACTGTTTCGCCGCTTGGCGCCTGCTGCGCTCAGGTAGCGGAAGCCAGCTCCACGCTTCATCCCAGTTCTATTCAGCACTTGAACGCATCAAGACGTGTAAGTCTCTCGCTTCGCAAAGGCCCTCGGTGCTGCAGACATCTTAAGCTGAACTCACATTCATTGTCGTAGACTTCACTTAATGAACCGGATCATTCATTTTATTTGTTATAGCGCTGAGGGGATAGCAACCTTATTCTCATCGGAGAGTTGTTAAGTGCAGTCGCGTTTCACATTGTAAAGCCACGTGGTCGCTCGCAGTTCCGGGCCGTTAAGGCCACATGTTTTGTACTAAAGTTGTGTGTATTCATTAAGGAGTCGCAAGGAATAAATAACTCCAGAAGCATCGTAAGTGTTTTATTTGTAATTTAATTAAGGCGTTCGAGGCGGCCTACAGCCTCGCCACCGTGTGTCACGGAGTGTTAACCAGAGTCCCCTAGGCCGTCGACCGAAACGAACCTCATTTCATCAGCTCACCGCAGAGTTGTGGTGCCGGGCACATATTTCATACATCATCAGCTCTGGTAACACCGCGCGTCAAGTTGGCTTTCCCAACCAGGGATGGGAAATTCACCGAATCAGTGCTTGACCACATCAAAATATATGACAATCACAGCTGTTTTACAATTTGATTAATCCAGTACAACTAGTTGTTTCTGAAATAATTTATCAGTTCTTGCTGCCTATTCCTTGTATTCTGAGAAACATGCTGAGCAACTTCAGGAATGTCATTTTTATCTAGTTTGTCTACATGTACACAAGCATTTACATTTTCCCCTCCCGGGAATTGTTATACAGTCATGCACAACATTTTAATATATTGCATCTGTCGATAGGCAATAAATGAAGATGGTTGAGGCATGTAAATATCTCCTTCAGTATTCCCAGAGTATTCTCAACTAATCTGCTGGTTCTTTTATGTGCTGTATTGAGAGCAGTAACTCCGGGAATATCATTCACTTTTGTAATGAGCCATTCCAATAATGGGTAACCAGAATCATCTCGGATGATTACTTTTGGGATCGGACGTCAACTTCCTTCCGTACTTCTGAAAAGGCTGCTATTCCTTAACTTAACATAATAAATGTCCAAATTTTGGCAACAGACAATCATACAGTTGATGGAATGGTTTTGCACTTTGATCGAAAAGGCAGGCTCGATTTCTGTTGGGGCATCTATTTTTAATAATGTCACATCTACACATCCTATAAATGGAATAAATCCTGTCACTCCAAAAAAAAAAACTCCACACACACCTACAATATTTCTGGGCCAGGCCACAACTTCAAATAATTAAATTTGATTTACTGTTTGCACAGCATTCTACTCATATCTGCATTCACTAACTTTACTCACCCCATGTGTATCTGCAATTACATGATACTGTCCACCATTGCCAAGCCAAAGTAATGATATGCTCAGTTTCATTCTTGGTGACAGGTCATGAAACAAGTCAGCTGGATGAAATAGCCTATGTCCGATGTCAACAAAAAGTTGTTCCATTTTTACAAATGTCATTCTAAAATGTTTATTAAAATCATAAACTGATTTAAAATGTAAGTTTATTCTCTGCCTGAAGGTTCTCCTACATAATTGCAGTTCTTCACTAACACATTTTCATCATCAGAAGAACTAGAACACATCACTTTACAAACTAAAGTTTCTGATTCATTTGTAAAGCTGTCTAACTACCTTCTGAGACTTGTAAAAAATATTGGTTATAATTAATTGTCAGCTACAACTTAGAGACATGGACTTGTCAGTAACAGGCCATTCACTTGTAAACTTGACAAAATTCACTTGTACTTACAAGTGTTGATGTATTCCTTTGTGAAACAATGTTTTACGATTTCTTGTAAACTTGTAAGAATTTACTTGTTATGAATAAACTTGTCCCTTTGTGAAATGGGCACCTGGAGTACCAGCACTTCATGTTGAGTACCGACAATCTTTGCCTAGTATGGTTACACAGTACATGTGAAGCACAAAGCATACTGAACTGCTGGTCATTGCTTCTGTAAGCATACGATTTCAATGTAGAGCATGTGCCAGGTACAGAGAATCAGCTGGCCGACCTGCTGTCCGGTCACCTGGTGATGTAAATTTTGCGCATAATGAAGAGGAGTGGGACGGGGTGCTTGCTCCCCCTTCCCTACTGAGAATTCCGGTGGCATCACACACAACATGCCAAACTGTGCCAACATAAGCATTACGCACCATGTCTGCTTCGATGAACTCTGCGATGTGGTAGTAATGTCAAAAGCAACAGTGCCAGATGCGCAAGACAAAGTGGCACTCTATGGCCAGCAGTTCACATACAAGTTGCAAGTTCTTGACAATCGGCTGGAGACCAGGCCACGCGGAGAAAATACCCAGTGGAAACTGTACGCGCCAGCAGCACAGTGTGCAGATGTACTCAACTTCACACACGGCACTCAGTTTGCAGGACACCCAGGTGCTAAACAAATCACATGTAACTTGATATACAATTTTCATTGCTCCAGTATATCCCATGATGCATGTCAAAATGAGCGAGAGTACTTTCCGTTCAACCACTTTAAGGCTCGACATGCCGACGGTCAACAGCAGCAGCAACCTACATTCGAGACCGTTGCTCTCGACCTCATAAGGCCCCTATAACCCAGAACATAAATGGTTAAGAAGTTAGTGGTGATCGTCACATGCCTCTTCTCCAGGATGACCAAAACTTACACAGTGCCCAGTGCGCACACAAAGAACATCACACGCATCTTGGAGAACGAGTTATTCCCAATATAGGGACACCCCAGGATGTTATTTACAGACAATAGTAAACAATCCGTTGGTCGGAAATGACACGATCTTTGCACCAAATGGGAAGTCACAGAGCACGATGGCAGTTTACCATCTCACTGCCAACCCATGGAGCGAAAGGAAACAGGATCTCAAGACACAGCTGTGCCTCCATGTTATGAAAGATCACACATCCTAGCGCACAGCCTAGTGGACTTTTCATGCTCTGTCACTGTACCAGCGAGGCAACAGGCATGCCATCTGCTCCCAGGCTAGAATAGCTGCCCACCAGCAGTAGGAGAAAATGAGCCAAAGAGCAGCACTGTCCGTCAATGGCGAAGAATACATGAGATGGAAGCAACCCATGCACAAAAAACTGTGTATATTGCCAAATTGGTACCTTTAACTGCACGACCACTGAATCAACTACGGCCAGGACCGATCGTATTTGTCAGGGAGCACCTAATGTACTCGGCACTAAATAGCATCTGTGCTAGCCTCTATGCGAAATGGTGTGGCCCACATGTGGTAACACAAGTCTTAGGGGCAACGACGTACCTCACCAAGGTCAACAGTCGACATACCATACGAGTGCACTAGAACGATCTTCGGAGAGCAGCGCATCAAGAAACACCAGAATTTTCCACTGATGCTGACCAAAAAGAACCACTATGAGAAAATCCATCTACTCAAGAAGCGGACTCATCTAAAGACCTTTCAATGCGGGACTTGCTCTCCCCTATGACGCCCGGCATTCGAACACCTTCAGAAAAAGCAAATGAAGAGCAGGAACCAGCACTAACACCCACAGAGGCCCAACAATCAGCAGCACATGCTAACACAACATCACCTGCAAGCATCACAACACCCTGCATTGCGAAACCCCGCATCGAGATGCCTCGCACCGAGATGCCTCCTCGAGAAGTCCCTGCCACACCATACGAGGAGCCACATGAGGGCAGCATGCACAGCCAGGCAGGTCTCCCCCGCATGTTACGGCGATGGCAGAGCACCAGAGAACACCACAGCAGGTTCACTACAGCCGGACAGTCAGATGTTCGTGGGAGAACATCACAGCAGGGATGACTGCGACCATCGTCAATGTTGCTGCATAACGCAGCATCCTGTACCACTAGTAGCAGTAGCAGCAAATACGAGAGTGGCGACAAGAGTGATACACCTCCATGCTGCTCCATGCGAACCCATCGAATCATGCAGGTTCTGTGCGCAGTCTATAGAGACTGTACATTCCACAGCACTGCCTCACACAGACATTTCCATCACCAGTGCCCACTGCCCCACTGCAACAGCAGAGCAGCCTCAACAGGCACTACAACCTACGACCTCACAGGGTCCGGCAATCGACTCCAGTGTGATGTGCCTGATGGCGTAGTAACCCAATGGATGGTGGCACGATGCAAGAATAGTCTCCCAAGGTGAAAGAGGGGGGCCATTTGAAATGAACCTAACCTCACGGACCTATGTGACAGCTCGTTGCACCGTAACCAACACCTGTAGCCCCGGCTGAGCCCCATGCCAACTACAAGATCATCGGACATGGCCATCAGCAGCAGTACCTCGTCGGTGTTTGGGATGACACCCACTTCGTCCAATGCTGTGCGAGTCGGTTGACTGTCCTACTTTGATTCGACCACGTGGGCGACACTAGGACAATCCCATGGTTCGGATCCTAACAAACTAGCATGTGTGATTCAACTTAATACTATGTGGTCAGGAAGTAGCACACATAAAGGCAACCCTAGGCATCGTAGCGCCCATGATCGCAGTGTAGACGAAGAGCCTACACCATTGTGTGACACCTAAGTGTAGCATGTGCCAGTGTTCCCAAAAAGCAGAGTCTTAATAAAATCTTAATTTGTCCCAGTGTATACTTCAAGCACTTAATGGCACTGATGTGAATATGATGGTTGTGTGATTTGCTGCCACTGCTACCAGTGCAGCAATAGCAACGTGGTTTATGCCAGCTGTGCTGGGGTGCAACAGCAGGATGACTGGGGCTTCCCTTCTATAGTTGTATGGCTCTTATGATGTCTGTAATGATGATCCCATTAGTGACGGTTGCATTCTGCCTGCATTGCTCATGTGTTGTCTTCGTTGTGCCTCCATATCGCCTTTTACCCACATACCACCCCCTCTGAAGGTGTCAGGATACTGGGTGTCAATACAGTTGAGGTGCCTTTAGGCACTACCATTGTGGTGACCGGTGTCATGTTGCCATCGTTGAACCCCCAGGTCGCTTCAAACCCATGCACCATCCCCTCTATGTGTGTCGGATCTCTAGGCATTGGTATAATAAGATGCCTGTGGGCATCGGCGGTGCAGTTTATGAGGTTCTTTGGGGCGTCCGGATGCCAGGCATCAATGCTGGGAAAGGCATGTAAAAATCAAAATCGCTGTCTAATGATGCAAGGCAGAGAACTTCGGCTGCAATGCTTCGAAAGTCACTGATCGATATCTTGAGTGTGTGTATGCCTATGCCCTCTTAAAACACTCGTGGTGCTCGTGACATAAATTACGTAAATAACAAATGAAAATACAATGTGGAAGTTCCATAAAAATCACGAAAATATCACAATAACTCTAGCTGATATTCAAACAATAAATGAGCAATGATGTAAACAATTTGAATGGGTAAAAAATACATTTGGAATGTAAAAATTATTGCTCAGAAATAATAGTCAATGATGGGCCTAACAACAGTAAACAATGACGAGGTAAAAATTATACTTCACTGGCAGGCTACAATGAAACACTTTGTTACATTTCAACAAGAATGGCGATATTAGTGATGATATTCAATGCATGAGTTTGCTGGTAGACTTGAACACTTGCGGTAATGTCAATTGGCTGTTACTAGCTGGGCAGCTGAATATCTCGGCTATGTGAGTGATGTGGCAAAGTACAAACAGCAGGGCCCTGGGCTGCTGCATGCACTCCTTAGGGTGCAATTTGATGATACCCAATGCTGAGAGTGTATTGGTTACCCTTCGATTACTCCAAGTTCGTGGTTATTGCACCATGAGCAAAAGGGAGCTTTGGTACCCACCGATTAACTCTGTGTGCATGGTGATGAATGTGCATGTGTGTGATTAGTCGGATGTAAAGTGTTTATGATATAATGAAGCAGGAGCACAATGTTGAAAAAACAGCAAATGACACTGTTAGTGACAAGTGCTTGCTGGAGTGAAATGATTCATGTTTTCAAGATGACCTAATCAGTAGTTGTGTAATGAAATGAATGTTAGGTGACTAGATTTCTCTCTATATACCCGAGGACTACGTGATTAAGTATACTTTAGTAAATTTGCTAAACAATAGCAAAACCCTGTGAATAATTAATCAACACCCAAAAAATTTACAATACTACTAATTGAGAGAAGAGATAGCAAACTACTGTACAAATTATTAATGGTATGAATGAAAATTACATCCCATCATTAATTTTCTAAGTGCTCTGCTTTTGTGTATGCTTTGGTGAGCTCGCGTACCAGCAGTGGAGATTAATGTGGTGAATTTCTGCAATGTGGCAAACATGGGAACATATGTTGCATTGAATCGCACCATAGCTGCTGGCTTGATGTGATGATGAATAGTGCCCACGGGAGGGGAAAGGTGTGACCTGCTGCATACACTCCCTGGGTATGGTGATGTAATGGGGGAGATGGGACTACTGCCTGCTGATTAGCACTTGTTGTGCCTGGTGTGACTGAGGAGGGAGGGAGGGACACTGTACTGTTGACTCCCCTCGCAGATGTGCTCTCAAAAACATAAATAACCACAAATGTCACACAAAACTATAGTGGATTGGTGGCCTGGGATGTTTGTTGATAGTTATTTGTGGCAGTGCTGTCTAGCACCTGTAACAAGACAAGTGAATTATCGCGGATCTTTTTGACATGAAAACAATTGGGTTTGAGGCTGCACAGTACATACAGTATCTGGTTATTATTGAGAAAACTGAGTTTGCAGCTCTCTCTGACACTGAACTTGATATGTGGCTTTGAGAAGCCTTGAATGTAGATTTCATTGACTGGTGCATACCTGTCTGGTGCACAGGTGGTATGTTACCTGGCTGATATGCGAATTGTTTCTGGTACTGTGAGCAATCGGCATAGCTATGTTTTCTATACTCTGAAGCACTGCAATTGCATTTGAGTGTGGGCAGTAGCAAAGGCATGGCCAACATGACCTGCTTTCTAAGTCGTCTGATTGCGTTGGGGCTGTCTCTCCTAGGTGCTTGTCGGTCGTGTCGAGGTGGGTGGTGACAGACATGTTTGGCTTCATATTTGCTTTTCGCATCTTGATGGAAGGTGGTAAAAGTTCACTACTATCGGTGGTTGGTGTATTCACAGTGCACTAAACAAGGTCGCATTGTTTTTCCACTAAAGCGCGGTTCTCAGCGATAGGACATTTAGTGCTTGTGAATTGTCTGTTATTGATTCTGATATGTTAGGCTTTGCACAGGCAGGTGATATGGTACATCCGCGAGCAGCGAACTCCATTCTGGTGCATCACTTTGCTAACTCGCGCATCGGGGTATCGAAACTGGTGTGGAGCTGGATAGATTCTGTGCTGGAAGGTAGCACCAAATATTTGTTGTTGAGTCCATTTTCGATATTACATCAATGGATGTGTGTGTTCATGGTGCAGTTGCATAGTGCAGGCGCATAGTGCAGATGTTGATTTATTGAGATCTTTGCAAAGGTATTGGTCCTCCTACTTGTATGCAGTCCTATGTTCATAGGCAGCTATTCGGTAAAATGTGGTCGCATCTGGTGTGGGGTTGCAGTGCATGAGCGTGTTCGTCCGCCATCTTTGGTTGGTGTGGGCAGCCTATTGGGGTGTAGCTTTACAGGGGTGGGGATGGGTACGCCTGACACTTTGTCCTGGCTGTGGAATGTGGCTGTCCCAAGAAGGCGATGTTTTCCAATTTCGATGTTCCTGCTCGGAAAAATGGCAATAATAGCATGTTTCCTCCTAACTCATCAGCAGTTTTGCAGTCCATATGCTCCTAGCCACATGAGGCAACTATTGATGCCTCTCTGGGAATGTCACAAGATTTAATTTAGATGTAGCAGTAATTTTAAATGCCCGGAACTTATAAAATGACAATTGTGTTCTGTTTGAGTTGCATTGTTTTTAAATATATGGGATCCCCTTCAGTGCCAGTTAGTCAATTTGAGAGCTTGGATTAGCACGAGGCTTATGATGTATTTGAAGGTGTGGTCGTAGACTTGGGTTGGTAATCATTTGCTCATTCGGCATTGTTGGGCCGTCTTTTTTGGTCATTGGCCCACTAAAATGACAAAAATTACACAAAACACTTGAAGTCATTGCGAAACTTACATTAGGCTTTAGTGGCCGAATGGGTTGCAGACCCCATCACCCTAAAATCAAAAAAATAATGTACTCAAACACACTTATATGGTTCCGTACAGTTGTATTAATTCCAAGGGGTGGTGAAGGTACACTGCACTTACACTCGCATGGTTTAGGCCACACACTAGTCGATGCAGACACAGGCTCGGGAGAGCATGCATAATCTGAAGTATAACAACATGGATGGTTGTGAATCAATACAGGCTGGAAGCATCCCTGGGAGAAACTAATTAAATTAGCAAGATTCTGGAAGTAAAGTTACATATTGCTGTCCTGGTCATTAACACAAAATATTATCTCCCCCAGGTGCGAAAATGTGTGCAGCCCCTTCTACAATTGAGTAATTAATCATTGCGCGAATGCCATCGATGCTAAATGCTGCTCGCACTGGAAACAAATATCTCTCTCACCTTGTGTATAGGATGAAATGGTGTAATACACATTTTTGCACACTTAATATTTTTTACTTCCACTGCACACATCATTTTATTATAATCGCAAATATTTATGTTAACTATTAAAAACAAAGTTATATTGGCAGAAGCCATTGTTATTTAGTTACGCTATGTGAATGTGATGATTGGTAAATGTTTGTTTATAGTGTAGTATATTTATTTTAATTGCAGTGTTACCTTTTTGTAATGGCCAATGTTTAAAATATTTTCGGAATTGTTCAGTTATTGTTAATGTAATGTTTAAATGCAGCATTTTGAAGAAGTAGTTTACGAAAAAATTGTAATGTAAAATCAATTTAAATGGGGAAAGGACAAAATGAGCTCCAGGGGCAAAACGATCACCCTTGGTTAAAAACAACCAGTAAGTGCTTGTGATTCTATCTAGTGGCGTACATACACACCACCTGCCTCTTGTAAAAAAAACACTATTATGGGAAGTTACATGTGCGGCACTGGCATGGTGAACATGCTAATGTATGAACGAATAATCTGTATTTTTGTTGGTCTAAAGTAGGGTAAACACACATTTTGGTAATTATTTTTGTTTAGACATCCGGTTTGATGTTAAATTTACAAGTATTGCCGAAACAAACATATTAATGAGGTTTTATAGGTAATGTATAAATGGACCAATCGTTGACGAGTGTAAGCAGGGCTTGATGTGAAACAAAATGTCGTACTTGGGAGAAATAATTACTTAGAGGGATCGTTTTACACTGCAGGGATTATTTTTCCCCTGGCATAAATATAAGGTTACTTGTATTTTGTTATTATTTAACTACATTTCTGTTTGCTGACGAAACATATTAGTTACCAGATAATTGAGTATAAATACCTAAAGTCTGTAAGCAGTTTATAACTCCTTTTTGTTGTTATTATTTTCCAATAATGTGCCAATTTGTAGCTACTATTGGAAGGAGCCTTATAGATATAGGCTAATGCAAATGAGTAAATGAAATAATACACAATTTCATTATTTACATAAAACACATATACACAGAGGTGACAAAAGCCATGGGATAGCAATATGCAAATATACACATGGTAGTAGTATCGCGTAAAACATGTTTAAATGGTCAATGCAGTGGTTGGGCTTTCATTTGGAGTTAAGTGATTCATGTGAAAAGGTTTATGACGTGATTATGGCCGCACGATGGGAATTAACAGACTTTGAACACGGAATGGTAGTTGGAGCTAGACGCATGGGACATTCCATTTCTGAAATGGTTAGGGAATTCAACTTTCCGAGCTCTACAGTGTCAAGAGTGTGCCGAGAATACCTAATTTCAGGCATAACCTCCCACCATGGACAACGTAGTGGCCGACCGCCTGCATCTAATGACCGAGACCAACGATATGTGCGCAGAATGGCCAGTATTAACAGACAAGCAACACTGTGTGGAATAACTGCAGGAATCAATGTGGGACGTACGACGGACGTGTCCGTTAGGACATTGCAGCAAACTTTGGCTGCACTGGGCTATGCCAGCAGAAGACCGACTGGAGTGCCTTTACTAACAGCACGACATCGCCTGCAGCGCCTCTCCTGGGCTCATGACCATATCGGTTGGACCCTAGACGACTGGAAAACCGTGGCTTGGTCAGATGAGTCAAGATTTATGTTGGTAATAGCTGATGATAGGGTTCGAGTGTGGCGTAGACACCACGAATCTATGGACCCAAGTTGTCAACAAGGAACTGTGCAAGCTGGTGGTGGCTCCATAATGGTGTGGGCTGTTTTTACATGGAATTAACTGGGTTCTCTGGTCCAACTGAACCGATCATTGACTGGAAAGGGTTATGTTCAGTTACTTGGAGACCACTTGCAGCCATCATGGCCTTCGTGTACTCAAACAACGATGGAAATTTTATGGATGACAATGCGCCATGTCATCGAGCCACAACTGTTCGTGATTGGTTTGAAGAACATTTTGGACAATTCCAGCAAATGATTTGGCCACCAAGATCGCCCGACATGCATCCCATCGAACATTTATGGAATATAATCGAGAAGTCAGTTCGTGCACAAACTCCTGCACTGGCAAAACTTTCGCAATTATGGATGTCTATATAGGCAGCATGGCTCAATATTTCTTCTGGAGACTTCCAACGACTTGTTGATTCCATGCCACATCGAGTTGCTGCACTTCGCCGGGCAAGAGGAGGTCCGACACGATATTAGGAGGTATCCCATGACTTTTGTCGCTCAGTGTATATAAGACTACGTGATTTTTATGTAGCATAATAATACTCGAATTGTTATTTTGTTTTCGGGAATCACAATTTCTTTTTATTGTGAGCTGTTTTGAATCTGCAATTCAATTCGACAAAGTAGTAGACTAATATGCTTAATAACTAAATTCTGGTTCTAGGCTATAAATAATTGCCTTGAACCTCAGAAACCAAACCACTGCCATTTTAATACATTGCCTATTGCCTCTAAAAATTATGTGTATCTTAAAACTCTGTCTTTGTAAGTAAAGGCTTATAAGATAAAGCGAATTGTTATGAATAAAATATTATTTTTCTTTATTTACATTTTTAGGCTTGAAACATTGTGCATAACTGCAAGCGCAAGACTTCTTGCCAAAGCTGGGGAATTGAAAACATCTCAAGTGCTCTACACGCTGTCCAAAATGGCATGGCTATAAAGACAGAGAACATGATATTTGGCACTTAAGTGCGGAATTACAAGTAAAAATCTTCATGCAACGTAAAACAAAAAAAATTTTAGGTAGCTTCAGACTAGTGTTTAATGAAGAACAAGAGCTTATTAATCACATACTTAATTTGGAAAAGAGAATGTGTAGTATAACAGCTCATGATGTTCTTAAGTTAGCATTTCAGTTGGCAGGGAGAAATAGAATTTCCCACCCATTCAAACTTGAAGAGAGACTTCTAGGAGAAGATTGGTTACTTGGTATCCGATGTCGTCATTCAGAAATATCGTTTAAGGTCTCTGAATTCACATCAGCTGCAAGGACACATGCTTTCAACTCGCCAGTTGTTGACAGATTCTATAAACTTTTTGAGGATATCAACTCAGATAGATCTTTTCCACCACATCTCATTTTCAATGTCGATGAAACATCTATTGAGACAGTTCCAGATAGAAATTCTGCAGTGCTAGCTCAGAGAGAGGCAAGTTGGTAGGGTAGTTTCTGCTGAACAAGGCGGGTCATCTACAACAGTTATGTGTGTGTCTGCTAGTGGTTGTCATATTCCCCAATGATAATATTTCCCCGTCAACGAATGAAGGCAGAGCTGACTGATGGAGCTCTGGGTGGATGACTCTTGATGTGTTTAGATCTTGGTTTGACAATTTTGTTCACCATGTCAGGCCAATGAAAGATGATCCCATTCTTCTGATACTGGATGATCACTTGAGTCACACAAAGAACATGGACATCATAGGGCAAGCAAGAAAACGTTTTGTCACAATCCTTTGCTTACTAACTCATTGTATGTACAAGTTCCAACTCCTTGATGTGGCAGTGATGTGTCCACTGAATGAATACTACAATCAAGCCCTTCAGAAGTGGTTGAACAATAATCTGGTTCGAGTTGTCACCCTATATCAGATAAGCAAACTATATAGTGATGCATTTTTAAGAGTGTGTACAACTGTGAATATCGTAAATAGTTTTCGGAAGTGTGGAATCTGCCCATGTGATCCTGATGTTTTCAAGACTGACTTTGTACCTACAGTAACAGCATATCAAGTAGAAACTCGTGTGGAAGATGCTATTGAGTCTACTACACTAGCGACTCGCCTTGAGACCATCGCACGTACGAATGATTTACATGATCGAGACTCTGCATGTGTAAAGGAAGCAGATCATTTGCCACTTCTGCTTGGTGTCCCTAAGTCTTTTGAGAACTTGTCTAAAAACAACTCTGAAACCAATCCTGTCCCTGCACGAGCCAACATAGGCCTACCAACAGTATCTTCTTATATCTACGTTCAGGTCAAAGTGGGTGTCAAAAAGATAAGCGTAAAGTTACCCAGCCATCAGCATTTAAGAATTCATCTCCTGAAGATATTTTTCCATTTCCTTATATAAGCAGGCCAAGGTTTACCACTTCAAAAAGAAGAAAACAAGGAGTTATAACAATGTTAACAAGCAGCCCTAAAAAAAAAATATGTTGGCAGAAGAGAAGAACAAGAAGAAACAAAAAGAACAAACACAAACTCTAAAAAAGAAAACTTAATAAAAGTCAAGCAGAATCTTTGCCTGAGAAGAAAAATAAAGGTGTCTGCCTGAAAAAAACACGTTTCTGCTAAAGTGAACGGGATTACAACCCATTATCAATAAGTGGAAGTTCCGGAGAGGATGATGAAAATACACAATGCATTTTTTGAGGTGAAGCATTTCTGCAATCTTCATCAGGTGAGCTTTGGGTGAAATGCCAGTCTTGCGAGAAATTGGCTTGCGTACAATGTGCAGGCATTGAAGAAGATGAAAAAGTTTTCGTTTGTGATTTGTGTCACATTGAAAAAGGAAGTCGAAAGAAGTTCATTTATGAAATTTAAATAGTATGCTGAAATATATGATTTTAAAATAGTGAAAATTTCCTAAAACTCACTATTTTACAGTGGCAATTTGGTGACACATAAATGTCATATTTCTTGTATTAATTGTATGTGTTTTGTATTGCATATTGACTGCCATAAATACTGTGTAGTGGGGAAAAACATTATTTCAATTTTTGTAATGTCAGGGATTATTTTGCCGCATGCACCAGGTCAAAATGAGCTTTTGATTTACCTACCAACAATTCCATGTCTTCAGTTATTTTGGTTTGTGCAAAAAGTCCATAGTATACTTTACATATGTCTTAATATGTACACATGTTGCCAACAACTACCATGTGCTGATATATCCGAAACATTAATTATAACCTTAGGGAGATCATTTTGCCCTGGTCTCCTAAACATGGTTCAATAGTTGGTAGCATGGTACACAATAAAATATATAAGAGGGATTTTTGAAAGACTTCAAGTTAAGCCCTATATTGCTTTGGTAAAATTCAAATTGGACTGTGTTGTAAAAAATATATGTTTCGAACTTCAGCAGCATCATATTAGATCCTGGATGTGTTAGCTAGTCAGCCAGGAATGCTGTTCCAGCTTATTGGAAATGTAGCAAAATTGTGATATTAGGAGGATCCTACCATCAAGGATATTTACACTGTTAATTAAGGGCGACGGTGAGCGCGTGATACCAAAGGGGGCCTTGATAAGAATTTTTGTGAAAAAAGACGTTCCGAATCATGCAATTACAGGTATATAGCAATAAAATTTATATTATATTATACTATATCTTTGTGTTTCAGAGTAGCTGCAGGGTGAGTTTACAGCTAAGTAAGCCTATATGAAGTTGCAGATGGCAGCAGTATTTATTTAATTTCTTCAATATTTTTCCAAGACTTTTAATAACTAGGGCCTTACTGAACTTTCATTGAACTATACCCACACTTCCCCCAGAAGCGGAGGCCAATCGTATCTACCAATTCATTTTTTTTTTAATTGAGCTATGTCGAGGTATGAATCAGATTGACTTATAAAGTGAACTGTGAGGGAAATTTTTAATAGGCCCTGAATTAAATTATCCTTTGAATTAAAGCACTCTTGCTATGCTGCCAAATGTCAACTATTTTAATAATTTTCTGAGGAGAGCTTTCTATTGAATTTTTGCTACGTATATTAATATTGCTGAACCCTGAGTCTTTATGTTTTGCATTGACATTTTATTAGTAATAATTAAATGCTCCTCAACAATTGGACTGTTTTTTGGGTGGTAGTTTTTGCAGTAGTAGTATTCTCTGCAATTATTACAGTGTCTTTCATGTGTTCTGCTGTGAGCGGAAGCGGCTTTGTTGGAGTATATTAAGTTCATTCAGATATTTTATGATTGGTACACACTTAAACAATTTGATTTAATGTTAATGTTTTCAAACTCAGACCATTAATTATACTATTGCTCTAGCACTGATTTTCGCAATTTTATACCTTGTATACGATGTATTAAACACTTTATCAATTCAGTCAGTCTGCAACACACACCATACATTTCAATCATAATCTGGACAATATAGTTTCAATGGTGCCATCTCTGTGAGGCCTGACTAGGAAAGTCAGTAGAGACAGGTTTTTCAGGGTCTTCTACTGGTTAAGTATATGACAAGGAGGAGAACAACACCCTATTTTCTAAGAGTGAGTGAATGAAGAGATTTGGCCGGCTATTAAAATCGAGGTCTTGAGAGCCGATGAGGGTGAAGCGAAGTTAGTATGGAGCAATTCCGGAATGAAAGGGCGGGGGAAATGGGAAATCCGCGAGAAAACCCCTTGACAAGTGGCATCGTCTGGCATGATTCCCACATGCGAAAATCAGGAGTGAACCGGCCGGGGTTGAAACCGAGTGACTTTGCCACTTCATATGTGACCATGTACAGACAATTTTAGAGAACACTCACTGTGCTACCAAACACGGCCACCAGCAAACGAAATTACTGTCAAACTATGAAATATAAAAAATGAGTTAATTATTATCTTATCCAAAACTGTAAGTGCCTTGATTTTGAAATATGAAGAGCCCATATTTTTTACACCAGCAGGTTCATGTATTCATACCCCATAAGAAAAAATAAACGTGGAAACACTTGTCAGTTTACGTCACTAATATTACAGTATCAAATTGTTTCTGACAAGAAGCAATGTGTGCATGTGTGTGTGTGTTTTTTTTTTGTTTTTTTTTTTTAAGAAATACCTATTTTTGCCAATAACTAGCAATTATCTATTTAAATTTTTGCTGCAATCAACTTATTCAGCCTAACGATTAAAAGGTCACTTGTTTCGTTGGCTCGAGGTTGCCACACTCAAGTAATCAATTATTCGAAGTGGTTTCAAATGTGCCTTTTAGTCAAAAGAGTTTTTGGTTTTCTTTGTATAATATTATTTATGTTGAGTGACTGTTGGGTGTTACTTAAATAGCATAATGTTTATATTTCTTAACACGAATGTGTTATACTTTGTAGGAAGGAAAGCCACTAAAGTGTAGTTTTTATACACAAAAAATCGATGTTCTTAGGAATTTAATTTTTTATAATAAAAGTATGAATTGAAAAGTGTTAACAGATTTTCTCTTGAAGATTTCCCCTTATAGCAGTTTATATAATAGCGAGTACAACAGAGAACTATAAATATAATTTAAAAATATGAAAACAGAAATAACTTTAACTGTTTAACGAAAAAATTATTGTATATTTATTGGGTTTTTATGTTACATAGTGTATTAAGCTAGAAATAACTACAGAAGGAATATCACTTCAGTTGACAACCAATAAAATTCTCGNTATGTTACATAGTGTATTAAGCTAGAAATAACTACAGAAGGAATATCACTTCAGTTGACAACCAATAAAATTCTCGCAGTTATCGGTGTCGGAACGAGACGGAAGGAAAGAAAGAGTAAGAAAGGTAAAAAGATTAGTATGTACCAGTCCACCAGGATACAATGCTTGGATTAGAGTATCCCGCTACTCTTCACGGACTATCTGAAGAGGGACGCCGTCGAGGACCCCGAAGAGCACGACCCAGGATAACAGCGGCCCCAGCTGACTCGCGTGGTGTTGGGGGAAGCAGGTGCTTTCCCAAACACCATCGAGATACTGTTGCTGATGGCCTTTCCCGATGTTCTTGTCGTCCGCACGGTGCTCGGCCGGGGCTGCTGTTGTACTGTGGCGCAGCGAACGGACGCAGAGACCCGTGAGCTTGGGCTGACATCATTACATTGCTTTCGGGTCGAAAGTCGTAACCATTCCTAGAGCAGATTATGGTCGTAGTTAGATGGAATACCGAAGGCAGAGTTCGTGGTAAATCGGTCGGTCACGCAGATATTGAGTGAGCTGAAGTTCGATGTCTAGAGGTCAGATGCGCGCACATTGCAAAAGGCTTATCGCGGTGACATGTGGCTGGTAGCCTTTGTAATCTGGCATTTATAAACGCCACCTGCATCCTATATTACTAATCTCTCCTCCACACACCTTCGCTCAATAGCGTGGGTCTAGGTAATGCGATACGGACCAGCCCCATATAACAATACAATAATGCTAATGACTCCTTAAAACACACACAATTAAATATCGAATTATAAGAAAAGTATAAAAAAAATTAACTTTACTCAGGGGATACGAACTAATTCATGGTGTATTATATTATGACTAAAGCGTTCTGTACATACCAATTTTGCCATCAGCAAATACTAAGGCATAACCAGATTCCAGAAACTTTAAACGTGCTTAATATTATTTGGGACATGCTGCCTCAGAGAGATCAGAGGGAACTATTTCTGGCATATCACATATTGTAATTCTTTACTCTCAGTGGCGGCCGGCAGTTGAAACAAGCCCTGTGCTATTGGTGTAGCCGGCATCAATCTGCCCACCCCCTTTTATTCAAAACACCATGCTATATTTTTCCAACATGTGGGTAAATAGTGATATCTAACACCCCCCCCCCNATGTTTTTTTTCCAAGGACCGACCATGCAGTAAACCAAACATTGAGAAATTTTTATATTTAGTGGACTACAATGTAATCATCAACTTATATTTTGTGAAAAATTATGCACAACCAGCTGTATTCTTAGTAAAACTACACATATCAAGCAAAAATTAATATCATAAACTTTACGGTATGTCCGATTGTTTTACATCTACAAAACAATATAGTTCTATTGAATGTCTTATCATATAACTGATTTCATTTTGCAAATTTACTAATATTCCAAGTTATTATTCTAAAATAACTACCTTGCGACACATTTTCTCCCTAACATGTTGCAATATTCATAATTTATTTCGTTGGGATCAGACAAACAAACTGCAGTGTAATCATAGAGATAAAGTCCGTTGTCACTCTAAAAAATTACTGGTTTATGAGAAGCTGGAAAACGTATTTTCAACAGTATGTATATGTCAGATGCCAGCACTGAAAAGAGCAATCTTCATACTCTGCCACCAAATTCAATACTCATTTACACATCGAAGATGTAGTAGAACTAAAAATGATGAGAACTCACACCACACTGTTTTCCTTCCAAAGATATGAGTATAGAGAATAATAGAAGTTCATTAATTGATATGCAATGGAAATTAGTGAATTTTAAATGCAAAACAAAATTCGACCATTATTTTTAATTAACATTACTAAGAGCCATAGAAAATGTTTTTTCTTTATAAACTTGGCAATACTCTTCGGTATTTTCTCAAGACACGTAACAGCAGTAATCAATTCATAATTAATTTGCTGGTAGTTATGTAAATATATGGGTTTGTTAATTATAACCGGTATCTTTTAGAGTTATTACCTCTCTATTACTATTATTCTACAAGTAAACTTAGTTGTTCAACATCTTAAAAAAGCCACTTTCCATTGAAATTTTTTTTACAAAGAGCAGTAGCAATGTAACTTAAAAGTAAATAATATAAAACTACAAGTTCTGTACCGATAACTAAATACTGAACAAGAGATCCATAATTTATAGACATTTGTTTCATTCCATATGTTATGGTGTGGTCAGGCCTTTGCTGAACGGCTTACCTGATCACACCTTCAAACATTAAACCTGCAAACGAGTGGGATTGCAACGCAACCAGTTGGTCGTCGATTCTTGCGGAACAAGACAAGTTGCAAAAATCCCCTCCACTGGTCACTGAGCGGGGCCGCAGAACCACGCGCTTTATATGGGCCGTCGTTAACCGTCTCGTCATCGTCAGTCATCTTTGTCCTTTGGGAGACCCGACCAGCCAAGCAGACCAGGAAGATGGGTGTCCGGCCGTCGCTAACCGTCTCGTAGAATCAGCCTCCGGCAACAACAACAAGGTGATGACTTTCCAGTTAGGGTTAAATAAAATGGTGTGAGTGAAGTAATAATAAACATAATACTAAATTCAATGTAAAGCTCCCCCGGTCAATGGTAACATAAATAGCAACTGTAAAAGCTTCTCATGTAATAAAACTCTTATACTATTTTCTGTGCTCTACCGAATAATGAGTAATTATTTGAGATACGCCCCCAGCATACTCTCATACTTTCAAGTACGAATTGGCTGAAAAGCTAGTTCCTAACACATAACATAACCTACAATTTGAGTTTGATATTTCTGAACCTAAGTCTGGTAGCGATATCAATACATGCTGAATTTGTTGGGGCTGTACAAGAAATTCAGAACAGTTTTTAGTTTATGTGACAGAAATGCAAATTTTTAAGACCCACATCAATTCACGGTGCGAGTTGTTACAAACGAGAAATGTCTCATGAATTGTGTAGTCTACAAGGCACTTGTTTAGTTATCGCAACAAATGAGTTGTAGGTTTTGCATTCGGCTATAGCAATATGAAACACTACAACCTAGACTACTAGCATGCTGCACGGTTACGAATCATTTATGGTATGCACACAGACGATTCTTGGGTACTCAGCCTCGTGGGTGTACAGCACTGGCCAAAAATTACTTTCCTGTTCGTTTGACGTGTGTGGGGTTCCAGAGGTGCTGATGTGGGTCCCCACCTTACCTGGCTTACCAGATTAAGGCGAAAACTGGTGAAATTGCCTGGCGCGATAACTGATTGAGCATGCGTTAGTGAGAGTCGCGCGGTGTATGGCCCGTGAGGCTTTGGGGTACTCTGTCGAATTTAAGTGCTTGTAGTTACTGAACTTACCAATAATTGCACGTGCCTATTGGTTTCACTTGTTACACTAGCGAGGTTGTAGGCCACCTCGTAAGCCATACTTACATTTAATTAAAGCTGCAATAGCGTTCAGTGCCTGACGTACCCCGAAAGGTAAAAGAATTAAAACACTTGTGGTTAGTCAAGATGTTTACTTACTTGTTACATATGCAGTGATTCTGCGATGTCAACTGGTGCGGAAACGACACACTGGCCTGCTGGTGACCAATACAATCGGTCTAAGCCATCAACATTTATGAAGTATGTGTATAGCGTTAAACGTTGGTCAAAAATTCAGGGAGGCAGACGGTCGTCTCCTCGTTACTAAACAAGCAAAGTGTTCCAGTTAATTACGTTTCTATGGAGAATGAAAGTGATTGCAGCCTGCCCGAGTGCTGAAGTCTGACTAAAATCACGGTGTCAGTTTCCGCTAAAGGTGGCCAAAGCCGGTGCCAAAAATTATGTGAAAATTTACATGTTCTCTCTTAAGGCTAATGAATATGCTACACAATACCATTCGCTGTGTAATAACATGTTGGTAACATCCCTGTGGTTAATTAAGTGATAATTATATTTGTGACTGTGACATCACAGCAGATCTCACAGCACTTGAAATATAAAATAAAAACGAGGCATTGATAGGCAATCTGCTGCAGAAAGAGATCACAATTTCCATTTTAAGTTTTAAATGTAATTACAATAAATGAAATAACTGGAATAACAGTAAACTGAATTTGAATTTCAGTTTGTGGTAAATTTCTTAAGTGGGATTCAGTTTCTGGTTTTTTTTCGCCGATGGGCGAGTCCAAGTGTTCCATTTTGGGTGGGCTGGATGAGTCCATCCCTAGAAGAGGTGTGGGTAACCATGCTCGTTTGATGTTTTAATAAAAGAATGACTAATTGATTTTGCTACAGAATTTTGAACACTGTGTACTTCTTCGGAATTTTATTCCCCACTATTTAGTCGCACTTGGGGTCACATAGAACTATTATTCCGACCAGCAGACCGGTCGATGTCACGCAGGTTGGAAGGACGCCAGGCATTCTGGCGCAAGCTGCGCCGATGTTCCCTTCAATTGCCAGAGTGCCTGACGGCTGTGGCTTTCAGGGGGAAACAGTATTGGACCGCTTGTTATTTTTCCCAAAGTGTTATATCTTGAGGGAAATAAAGCAAGATGGTCACATGAGACATGTAGTATGTTACGACGAGGTGGGTATTTTTCGTTCTCACCGACCCATACTGACATATTCTAGGGCCGAGTATTCACTTCAACCCGGTGTTGGCTAGGTGGTGTAAGTGACTGCGGAAGTACGTGTGGTCATGAGGGCACACATGGACGTATGGTTCACATCACATTATATAAACAAAATGTGTATGCCGAGTCTGAATGGATCAAATTCATGGACAGATTGAAAAATATAGTACTCGTATTTATTTCATCACTCATCAAATGCAAACAGATATCATTGTTGCTACAATCAGTAATTGATAAAAATATTTAAAATCTAGAAAACATCTCTGCTAACAATATGTTATGTACAGGAATTAGCGAGGAATGAGTGCATGCATAGCACAACTGCTAGTGAAATGACAACAATTATTGCTAACGATGACATACCAAAACATTGTGATCTGTGACGTGAACCACGTGTCCACAAGTTCCTTGTGCCCACTCTGACTGCCGCAGTCACAGAAACTACACCAGCTACACCGGGCTGTACCAACTACATCAGGCCAAGAGTGCGTAGTGTGGGTCGATAAGAACGGAACTTGCACCTTCTTGCTGACAAGGATAACGCAACTCAAGAGACCTCCCTACTCATGTATTAAAAGAGGTAACTCTTTTAGTAAATGGGAAGGCTATCCGAAATGGTTTTTACCCCAAAGCCACAGCCATTGGACGCACTGATAATTGGTCGTTGCGTCCTCGCAGCTCACGCAGCTAAATACGGTGCAACACACCACCGGGTGACGTTAACTGGCTGGTAGGCCAGAGCTGAAGAGATAGGTGCCCCAAAGTGTCGTCCAGTGGTGTACAGAATTTTCACAAACATATTGAACACAGTCACCACATTCACAGCTACAGCCAGGGGTATTTTTCATTGTATAAATGGTAATCAAGCATTGCCCTCCACACCCCTTTGCCCAGGTGGACTCGTCCATCCCTTCAGGAGACAGCCACTTGGCAATGCTGTATCCAGTATTCAAACGCATCATTTGAAATGAGGTGCAAACACTTTTATGAGAAAATGTAATAACTTATTTAAGATGTATTTATATAGAGTAGTTATGTTTTCTAAAATGGAGATTGCCTATAAAGAACTCCTACATTGTAACAATTCATTCAGTGTGATGACATCCTCATCAACTTAACAACTCAAACATTAACCAACATTTAAAGTAAATGCGGATGTCACCAATGTGTTTAATTTAATTCATACAATTTTTCACCATTATAAACATATCACAGAGTGCTCATGTTATGTTTCATCGTTCGCCGTTTGACTTCGGTTTTCGCCACTCGTGACAAAAGCCGATGCCATTCGGCCCGGTTCGTCTCAGCACCCGTTTAAGACCGGCGACGTTGGTCGCCCGCTCCGTGAGCCCCCTGAGTACCCGCATATAGGCTGCAATAATTTAACTGCAATAGTAATATTTTAGTCACTGGAACATTTGTATTATCTTTAATGTACTGAGGGGAGAGCCTCCCGTGCTCTCACTAGAGAGTTTAACGCAATCGCGTCTCAATATAAGACCACATGTTTTTCACCACTTAAGTGCTGGGTCCATTATCATACGTCATTCATACATTATTCACCTGTAGCAAGGACAGTGAATAAACCGCTCAACCAAGTGAAATCAGTGTCAATTCATTGTAGGGCAACCTTTGTAGCATCACCCACATTTCGTTAGCATATTTCAGGCGTACAAGACGGCCTAAGACTCGCCATCAGCCTAAGTCTCACCATCAGATATAAAAAGTGCAACTGTAAGTAAGCGACACCCATCAACAAACTGACGAAGGATTACCAGGGCCTCATGGGTCGTCGACCGGACGACCCTTACCTTTAGCTCACACCTGAGTTATGGCGCCGGGCAATATAACATCCAACCAGCCCTGGTTAACCTTGCCGACGTCATCTGTGAATTGTGAATATGATTGGGTGAGGCCAGTGTAATTTGGAATCGAAAGTTACTTGTGTTTTCCGTAACGAAATATTTTTTGTAGGTACTCTGTCTTCTTTGTGATTCTTGCTATTAATGATAATATTTGCAACAGAGTAAATAACTCTTAACTAATAATTATATATATTATTATAACTCTATGCAGATACAGCATTAGAGAAATGTAATGAAGATAAAAGAAAGCAGACAGTTCGTAGCTGCCGCTCTAGTATATGGTTGAAATATTTTCGAAGTTCTACACACCATAACAAGAAAATCACGAGAGGTGATTCCCCAATTATAATAGGTAATAATCAGTTACCGAAACCTTCTATTATAATTGGTATAACTATAAAGAAAATTATTACGAAAGCGTGAGCTGTCAAAATTGTATTATAAATTTGATCATTACCAATAATTGATCCTGGTCTTCCTTATTCTATACGAATTATTATACTTATTGATAATCTAATTATTCCTGACCATATTCCTAATAAAAAATATTAAGTTCTAATATCTTTGTAATTGATTAGTAAGGTGTCTGAGTTCATGGGCGATAAATTGTAAATTTATTTACAGATATTATATCTTTCTACTAAGGGTTTATATTCATTTAATGATTTTCAATTGCAAATTTAAAGGTGTATTTTATACTAGGGCTTAAAGATAATATTTATAACTTTGAAGGATATTAGTTTTATTTTAACTTAAATCATTAATAAATGCTTATTATTAAGGTAATAAATGATAATTCCATGGTTGTAAAAATTGTGAGGGGTATTATTAGGTTACATATTTTATTAATTTTTTTTAAATTATTTCATTTAATAAATAAACTTTGGTGCAATTTTTTATTTTGTTAACATATCACCACATATCTCTTAAAACATAAAAGTCTCTCTCTTCCTACATTTTTCCTGTGCACATCCAAAATAATTATAAACAGATATTTGTTTTTCCATTTATTACAATGAAAATATATTCAAAAAAGAAAATATTGTGGTTGCATTATGGTTAGAAAGTATCAGTGATTTACCAATAAAATTTTGAAATTTCTTGAAATTTTAAATTTATGGATGAGTGGGTAGTTTTTAAGTGAAGAGTTTAGTTTGAAAGTTTTTCAGACACGCGAAGCGAGCACACAGCACAGTTGAGATACCTGCCCCAAGCAGAAGCGGAGGGAGCACGAAGGAGGCGCAGATAAGGGTGAGATTCCCATGTTTCTTTGTGGCTCTGGTTAGCGTGCGGGATTGGCTGGAGGACTGGCAGCCGTGCTCAGCCGCAGTAGAGGCTGTGCGCGGTGGTGAAAACATACAAATAATTATATCTTGCAACAAAATTGAGCCCTAACAAATTAATATTGTATTGTTAGATGAAATTAGTGTCAATTTTAAGTCAATAATACTTAAGATTTAAAACTTTGATTAAATAAAATATTCAGCAAAATGTTTAAAATTTGGTCAATGCTAGAGCCCGAGAGCACGGCCTCGCGCACTACCACTGTACACTGAGGCGACAAAAGTCATGGGATTCATGTCGGGCGATCTTCATGGCCAAATCATTCGCTGGAATTGTCCAGAATGTTCTTCAAACCAATCGCGAACAATTGTGGCCTGGTGACATGGCGCATTGTNCGGGCGATCTTCATGGCCAAATCATTCGCTGGAATTGTCCAGAATGTTCTTCAAACCAATCGCGAACAATTGTGGCCTGGTGACATGGCACATTGTCATCCATAAAAATTTCATCGTTGTTTGGGTACATGAAGTCCATGATGGCTGCAAGTGGTCTGCAAGTAGCTGAACATAACCCTTTCCAGTCAATGATCGGCTCAGTTGGACCAGAGGACCCAGTCCATTCCATGTAAAAACAGCCCACACCATTATGGAGCCACCACCAGCTTGCACAGTTCCTTGTTGACAACTTGGGTCCATAGATTCGTGGGGTCTACTCCACACTCGAACCCTACCATCAGCTCTTACCAACTGAAATCGGGACTCATCTGACCAAGCCACGGTTTTCCAGTCGTCTAGGGTCCAAGCGATATGGTCACGAGCCCAGGAGAGGCGCTGCATGCGATGTCGTGCTGTTAGTAAAGGCACTCGAGTCAGTTTTCTGCTGGCATAACCCAGTACAGCCAAAGTTCGCCACACTGTCCTAACGGACACGTCCGTCGTACGACCCACATTGATTCCTGCGGTTATTTCACGCAGTGTTGCTTGTCTGTTAACACTGGCCATTCTGCGCACACGTCGTTGGTCTCGGTCATTAAGTGCAGGCGGTCGGCCACTGCGTTGTCCATGGTGGAAGGTTATGCATGAAATTAGGTATTATTGGCACACTCTTGACACTGTGAATCTCGGAATGTTGAATTCACTAACAATTTCCGAAATGGAATGTCCCATGTGTTTAGCTCCAACTACCATTCCGCGTTCAAAGTCGGTTAATTCCCATCGTGCGGCCATAATCACATCAGAAACCTTTTCACATGAATCACTTGACTACAAATGAAAGCCCAACCAATGCACTGCTCATTTATACATTTCGTACGTGATACTACTACCATCTGTATATTTGCATATTGCTATCCCATGACTTTGGTCACCTCTGTGTATGAATAACATTTAAACCCAAAGTCTAAAGATGAGGCAGACCTTATAGTCTTCTGCGCATGTACCGAACATTGACCTACCACAAACAAACAACTGTCAAAGTCCCATGGTCAACAGTGATGAACGTGTTTGTTTATATCTTAATTTTTAAATGACACGACCTTTTATATGAATAAAATACTTTTGCCATTTTGAATTTAATATATTTGCATTATAATTTGGTTACAGGAAGCATAAAAAAAATTTCAAAGCACATGTTAACCAAAGCAGTTTTATAATCACAAATATTATACACATAGTTTATGATATTGTCCATTTCATGAATATTGGGGTAAATTATGACAGTTCTAGAAAAGTAGCGAGGCGACAATGTATCCTTCCGCACACAGCTGTTCTGATGGCAAAGAAAACTATGTTTATAGACAAACATTATAAGTCCAGTGGAAACTTACATTTTTCTCATGTTGCCTGTCATGGCAGGCAGGCAGGAACTGAAAGAAAGACTGGCATTACCTAACTTCTGTCCAGAAATAAAAGTAGGATATTGCAGCTAGGGTGGCATTTCAGCCCGTGTTATTATTTTAATTGCTAAGTTTTTTGGGGGCCCCGGTAATTTTATTTTGAGGGTGCAAAGGAATCAGCTGGTAGAATTTTAGNGGGAGGGCTAAAGTTTAGCATCTTTCTTGAGACGGATTTATTTACATGTTCTTCTTACAAGTGTGTGTCATTTTGAGTAGCATATTATTTGGATAGAGCAGTGGAAAATTTTGCTAGTACGAAAATAACATTAAAATTAATTAAATTTCGAAAGTTTTAACTTCAATGAAAAAACAAAATGCGATACATATGTCGCTGTTCGTAGAGATGCAGCAATAAACACACACTTTGACCGAAGTTAACCTTCCACTCGTTAAATTTACGATATCAAATAAATGTTATTTACACTGAAGAGCCAAAAAAACTGGTATTACTACCTAATATTGTGTAGGGCCCCCGCGAGCACGCAGAAATGCCGCAAAACTACGTGGCATGGACTCGACTAATGTCTGAAGGAATGCAGGAGGCAATTCACACCATGAATCCTGCAGGCCAGTCCACAAATCCATAGGAGTGCGAGGCGGTGTAGATCTCTTCTGAACAGCACGTTGCAAACAATCCCAGATAGGCTCAACTAATGTTCATGTCTGGTGATTTAGGTTGCCAATGGAAGTGTCTCAAGTCAGAAGAGTGTTCCTGGAGCCACACGGTAGCAACTCTTGACATGTGGGGTGTCCTATTGTCCTGCTGGAATTGTCCACATCCCTTGGAATGCACAATGGACATGAATGGGTGCAAGTGATAGGACAGGATGCTTACGTATCTGTTACCTGTCAGAGTCGTATACAGACTATCAGAGGTCCCATTTCACACCAACTGCACAAGCCCCATACCATGACAGAGCCTCCACCAGCTTGAACAGTCCCCTGTTGACATGCAGGGTCCATGGATTCATCAGGGTCTCTCCATACCCGTACACTTCCACCCGCCCCATACAATTGGAAACGAGACTCGTCAGACCAGGCAATGTGTTTCCAGTCATCAACAGTCCAATGGNGTACACTTCCACCCGCCCCATACAATTGGAAACGAGACTCGTCAGACCAGGCAATGTGTTTCCAGTCATCAACAGTCCAATGGAGGTGTTGGCGGGCCCAGGCGAGGCGTAAATCTTTGTGTCGTGCAATCAACAACGGTACACGAGTAGGCCTTCGGCTCTGAAAGCCCATATCAATGATGGCCCGTTGAATAGTTCACGCGCTGGCATTTGTTGATGCCCCAGTATTGAAATCTGAGCCAATTTGAGAAAGGGTTGCACATCTGTCACGTTTAATGATTCTCAACAGTCGTCGTTTGTCCTGTTAGTTCATAATATTTTTCCGGCCGCAGCGATGTCGAAGATTTGATGGTTTACCGGATTCCTGATATTCACGGTACACTCATGGAATGGTCGTACGCTAAAATCCAAATTTTATCGCTAACTCTGAGATTCTGTGCCCCATCTCTCGTGTGCCAACTATAACACCAAGTTCAAACTCACTTAAATCTTGATAACCTGCCACTGTAGCAGCAGTAATCGTTCTAGCAAGTTTTCTTATATAGGCGCTGCCGACCGCATCGGGTTACCTTGATTGGTACCACACCTCTGTTATTTGCATACGCACTCCTATACCAAATTTTTTGGCTCTCCAGTGTANGAGGTGTTGGCGGGCCCAGGCGAGGCGTAAATCTTTGTGTCGTGCAATCAACAACGGTACACGAGTAGGCCTTCGGTTCTGAAAGCCCATATCAATGATGGCCCGTTGAATAGTTTACGCGCTGGCACTTGTTGATGCCCCAGTATTGAAATCTGAGCCAATTTGAGAAAGGGTTGCACATCTGTCACGTTTAATGATTCTCATCAGTCGTCGTTTGTCCCGTTAGTTCATAATATTTTTCCGGCCGCAGCGATGTCGAAGATTTGATGGTTTACCGGATTCCCGATATTCACGGTACACTCATGGAATAGTCGTACGCTAAAATCCAAATTTTATCGCTAACTCTGAGATTCTGTGCCCCATCTCTCGTGCGCCAACTATAACACCAAGTTCAAACTCACTTAAATCTTGATAACCTGCCACTGTAGCAGCAGTAATCGTTCTAGCAAGTTTTCTTATATAGGCGCTGCCGACCGCATCGCGTTACCTTGATTGGTACCACACCTCTGTTATTTGCATACGCACTCCTATACCAAATTGTTTGGCTCTCCAGTGTACACACTACAAGAGAGTTGAAAGAGCAACTTTNACACACTACAAGAGAGTTGAAAGAGCAACTTTTTTAGGCAAAGTACATTTCAAACATAACAGCAAATGTTTATAAATATATTATTTTTCAAAACACGCTTACTAACTGTTTGTAATTCACAACCTCTTGATCATGTGTTTTTCTAAGGAAATCCTTGCACGATTGGGTACTTCACCAAAATAACGTTTTTTCGTCACTCACATTAAATAATTTATTTGCATTATCATTCAGTAAAATCAACACTCCCACTGACTGCGGTTAAGGAAATTGGTGGAACGAGACATTTTACGAAGCAGCAAACACATACCGATAATATTACAGTTAATTGTCAATAAAATATTCTGTCGACACAAACAAAATATTCGTATAAACAAGATGAGGAAAAAAACACATGTACAAAGGAGTTCACCGGGCTGGAAACTCAAACTGGAAACATAGTTAGCTTTTGGCTGGAAACGTTTACTGTTCGCAAGTATCAACATCAGGTGGAACACGTGTCAGCAGTGTTTTCAGCAGGAATAATGGAGTCTGCTATGCGTGGTGAAGCAATGGCAGGCTTAAACACGATGATGAGATAGAGGAATGTGAAAATATATTTTCCACCTGCATTTTGTGCAGATAACAACAGCATAACTTGCTCGTTATCCATAGCTGCCATGTGCCATGTTGCATAGTGTGCCTTACTGAGGCCATGTTCCAAAAAGTCAGGATATTTACACTCGCGCACTCTCACTCGGAAGTGACGTCAGAGCGTGCTGTTCCATACGGCGAGAGCGAGTGCACTAGTGTGTGTTTCGAGTGAGAGTTGGATGCATGCTCTATGCATANAGTGCTGTTCCATACGGCGAGAGCGAGTGCACTAGTGTGTGTTTCGAGTGAGAGTTGGATGCATGCTCTATGCATACTGTCTGGATATTGTTTGTTTATTTGGATCTCCATTGCCTAAAATGACTACGATAAAAGTGTTTTGTTACTTCAGTTTAACGAAAACACAATTCAGCATGTTTCAAAGAAACAACACAAGACCGTAAAACTAGTATATTTCGAGAGCGAGAGCGAGAGCGATTGCGAGTGCGACTGCAAGTGTGGATCCATTCCAATTCAAGAGTATGCAGGGAATTATGGGAGGGGAAGTGAGAATGGAAGTGCGAGTGCAGGTGCTGGTTATTTAGAACACAAACTGAGACTGCCTGACCTCATGCACACCAGTAGTTTCAACTGGAAGTATAGCTCCAACCCAGACGTACAGATAGGATGTTGATACTTCTCACAGTACTCGTAACAAGTTGATACTGTTCCAGAAATTTGCCTGATATAAATACCTAATAATTTGTACTCACCGTGGTAAATGAGTACTTTTTGTACTCTATATGTCAGAAGTATTTAATTTAACCGTTATCTTTAGCTATATCGTCGTTGGCTATTGTGCTTTTTGTATTAATTTTTGGTGGATGATTGCTGAAAGCGCATGGTAACTGGAAATAGCTATAAATCACAATCGTTTACAAATTCTTGCTACATAAATAAATCAAAGCAATGTATTTATTCAAATAATTCATATTTATAAATCACATTAACTTTATTAAAGAGATAAAAAATTTTTAAACAAAATTAATTGTTGCTGGGTATAGTCATCCCTCTTTCTTGTGTTGACACCTCAATTTAGTGCAAAAGTTAGTTCAACTTTTGTAGCATTTTTTTTTCTAAATAAGTCAACACCTTCCAATGTTTGAATATATTTGTGTACAAAAATGCAATACGCTAACTCTTCCCTTTTCTGTTAAATATTCATCATTGTTATCACATATATACAATATTCGTATTTGCTATGTCATGGCAATGAATTATGAAATAAAATGTAATCAGTGTGGGTAACAATAACTTATAGCATTTACACAGTTATTTCAACAATAATTGCAGACACGAGTCCAGGCTGCTGAGGGATGAACATCGGGCTCGTGGCTGCTCCGACTCCGCAGAAATATTGACAGCAGTCTCCCCACAAGAACGCTTGCGTCCACAGCCCCACCTCTTTCTCTCCTAGATTTTCAACTCCACTTTAAAGAGCATGGAATCCACACCTGCTGCCTCCTTTAGAATTTTTTAATGCATGAACAAGTTTTGAACTTCTTTCCTGTCGGGAGGGATTTTACGGTGTCTATGCTGGTTTTTCTCCTCCCCCTTCTTAATTATAGCTTCAGGTATTACACACTCAGGGATGCAGTCATGGCCACAAACCTGGCCATGGCTGCTTTATCCCTCTTTGCCGCGATGCACGCCTCCTTTCCTAAATTCCCTCTCATGTAGGCATACGGGGCTTAGCCCTGAGACGCAACACAGTCCAGACCTACCCCCAGACAACACTTAACACTTAGTAATTAGGGTAGTTAGTTAATAAATAATAATTGCAGACTACATGCATTTATTTACCTACCTACCGAATTAGTCACACAAAATACGAGAATAAATGCTAGCTAGGCTGTATTTGCATTGTCCTCATCATCCTGGCCTAATTCACCAGCACAGGTCTGATAAATGCGAACATAAACTGTATACATAAAATTCGTTTTTAGTCACTACTTTAATGACAAAAATGTGTGTATATATTATATATTATTGACGGTTTGTAGAAATAAAAACACATTAAGAACATTAGAAAGAAACTGTAATCACAATTGAACTTGTTATTATGACAAAAGACATGTAAGCTAACAACAACAAAACAAAGAGGTATAAGCATAGACAAATGTACTTATGACTATATAACTGAGTGACAGTTTGTCTCAACATATAAGTATTTATGTATCGTGCCCCTGATGTTTGGCGGATAGAATTACTGTGTTTATCAGAAGAATGCTCTGGAATGCTGGCCTCGTTCCCTCGGGGTGACTCGAGGTGTGTTGAACCTTCCATATGGCCACGGCGACCGATATAAAAATATGACAGGCCTCCGAGCTTAGTAGTTATTGTAATTGATGAGTGAATGAGCGTCTGAGTTCCGAGCAATAAAAGACGAGCAGCGAGAGAATTGACCAGCGGAAGATAAATCTCCGACTGCGAGTATCGAGTAGTGAAGAGTGTGGCTGGCAGAGGCTGGTCTATTGGACTAAATGCATGAGTGAAAGAAGTTACAAATTCTGGCAACAGATAGACTTGACATGGTCGAGGTTACACAGTGTTAGATTGCCCGGTGCCATAACCCAGTGGAGAGTTAGTGTTGAGGGTCGTTCGGTTGATGGCCCAGGGGGTCCTGGACATCTCCGTCAGTTTGTTGATGATGATTTCACGTACTTACTGTTGAACTATGTATACCTTATTACGAGACTGTAGGCTGTCTCGTATGCCTGAAATATAATATGAAATTGTGGGTGATGCTACAATGGGTGTAGTACGCTGCAATGATTTGGCACAGTTAACTTGGTAAAGCAGTTTATTCACTGTTCTGACTACACTTGAATAATACACGAAAATTGAACCAGCACTTACAGCCTGCTGGTGACCTTAGCATGAAATAAATGTGGTATTATGTTGATGCGGGATTGCGTTAAGCTCTCTGGTGAGAGGGCGGGTGGCTATCCCCTTGGTACAGTTAAGAAATAATAAATGTTTGGGTTGATTAATTAATATTACTATTGTAGTGAAATGATCACAGCCCTAATGATGGCACCGAGGGGGCGCACAGAGCACACGAGCAATGCCACCGGTCTGGTCCAAGTGCTGTAAAGCAAACTGGCCGAGTGACCTTGATTTCCGTCATGAGTCGTGAGAACCGAAGTCAAATGGCGAATGATGAAACATAACATGAACACTATGTGATATAATTGTAATGGTGAAAAAAGCATATAAATTAAATTAAACAAATTAGTGACACCCCCATTTATTAACAAATGTCTGTTATGCTTGAAGTTGTGAAGTTGATGGGGCATGTCACAACACTAAATGTCATATTACAAGCATGAAGGCCTATATACAAAATCTCCCTTTGTGAAAACATAATTGACCGTATATATATATATATATATATATATATATATATATATAAGCATTATTACAGTATTACTTTTTCTCGTAATTTCACTACCTATGACGCGTTTGAATTTCACTAGCTACAGTGTTGCCAGGTGGCTGCCTCCTGAAGGGGTGGGCGAGTCCACCTGAGCAAAGGGGTGTGGAATGCCAGGCTTGATTACTATTAATACAATAAAACACACCCCTGACTGTAGCTGTGAATGCGGCGACTGTGTTTGTACAAATGCTGCACACTACTGACGACACTTTGGGGCACTTATCACTTCAGTTTCAGTCTCGGATACTGCAACAGAACAGGACACGTTAAACACTGGTCATCCTTAGTCGGTAGAAACCAGCGCCATTTGAAAGAAGGTTGACCCGCCCCCTCTCTACTAGCACTTTTTCCTATCATAATAAAGAGCATGATTCCTATCCTCTGTCTCCTGTAGCATTTTCTGTTAAACATGATAATGCATGAAACAATTTTTAATTCTTTCCTGTCAAAAGGGTTTTTCCTTCTCTCTTCTAAATATAGTTTAGCTATAAGTACACTGAGGGAGGTTCTCATGGCCAAAAGCAGGCCATGGCAGCCCAATCCCTCTTTGCCATGATGCATGTCTCCTTGCATGAAATCCCTTCCTTGTAGGCGTATGGGGCTTAGCCCTGGGACACACTTAACTCCCGCCCCTACCGCAGGCTCATATATAACTTAGTTTTAGAATAGTTAATTTAAAAAAAAAAAAAGCCTTAGTCAGTAGGCTTTATCCAGTGTTAGTCATATGCACTCCACCTCCTTCCTATTTTACCACATCCGGTTTTTATAAATTCAGCAGCTCGCTTTCAAACTACATCCTCTGAACCTTCGATCCCCACCCCCTTTACATACCATACCAAAAATTTACAACAGAAACGAACTAAAGCCAATAGAAATTTCAGTGGTTTCTGTTGAGTGGAATTATCATTGTAATGTATTTTAGGCAGTTATTAGATTCCAGTGGCTCCTGTTGTCAGAAAACACTATGGAACCATTGGTTTTCTGTTGGGGCATAACAACTTCTAGTCGTTTAGGTTGGTTTCAGTAGTAAATTAATCCTTTGGCTTATATTGTATTATAGTGGTTTCCATTGTGATTTGTTGGTATCTTTTGTGATAAACCCAGTTTGTTTCTGTTGTATTCTGGTGGTTTCCACTGGCTTCTGTTGTTTTTTGTTGGTTTGTATTGTGCTGTGGTCATTTGGTTTCGGTTGTATTCTAGTGGTTTACATTGGTTCATGTTGTGCCATAGCAGCCTTGATTGTTTCTTTTTTTTGTTGTTGTGTTAAGTTGGTCTTTGCTGTTGTAGTCTTTCGGTTTCTATTATGCTGTTGTCAGTTTGTTTCTGTTGTTTCATAGTCATTTCCATTGGTTTTTGCATTACTTTGAATAGGAGAAAGTCGTTCAAAATGGGGGCATTCCATTGCCAAGTTCAGTGCTGCTATCTGCGTCCAAGCGCCGTACTATGAAGCTTCACTGTTAACAGATCAGTGTGAATAAAGTCGCTGCAGCAGGCACCTGCTTTTGTTGTTTCTACAGTTGTTTAAAATTTTTTTTGTAAAATTATTTTAATATTTCCCCTACGTTTAGTTGAATGTTGACCAGCCACACATGAACATTCAATATCGGTACGTACAGCATTGCTTTTTCTAGTTTTCAGTTATATTTTGACAAGTGACCCAGTAACATACTTTACATATGAGAGAAAATATGCCATGTTTCTTGACCTGTGTAATGGTCTGGTAAAACGGGGATGCTTAGGGTAGTTAAAAATAGGGGCATCCCCATTTTGACCAACACAAAGTGTTGTTAAAATCCTTTTTTGAAAGTTGTCAATTGTTAGACGAGTGTGTGATATTATGTTTATTAAGTATTTAAATAGATTTCGAAAGAGTATGTTTTTATATTATGCCAGTAAAAATTCTACAAATAATATGTTTAAAAATATTACAAATGATGACATAAAATTGAAATAATAATAGTTATTTATAAAACTATTGTTTTATTTCCAGATGTCACGATGAGATGCTATGAACAGAAGTCTAAAAGGCCAATGAAAACATGACTAAAGCAATTCAAGTAATTTTGAGGGTAAAATGGGCTACAGGAAAGCATCTAAGGCCTATAGCATGCCACAAACTACTTTGGAGAGAAAGCTAAATGAGGCTCGTAGAAGGGGTTGTCTTCCGAAGCAGTTGCTAAAATAAGGTTATGTAGGTACAAAATAGTTTTTCAGAAGCTGAAGAAAAGGTATTAGTGGATCATAATAAAACTATGGTAGAGCCCCAGCCTTCTACGCCCAGGCCTACAAACATTATGGAGACCCAGTCATCTACAACTAGGCCTACAACAATGGTGGAGTCCCAACAATTTACTGCTTGGTCTACAATTGTGGAGCCCCAACAATCTTCTCCTAGGTCTACAATGATGAAACCCCAGCCATCTACTCCTAGGTCTACAGCAATGGTGGATCCCCAACCATCTACTCCCATGCCTACAACAATGGTGGAGCCCAGCCGTATACTCCCATGACTACAATGGTATAGCCCCAACCATCTACTCCCAGGCCTACAACAATGGTGGAGCCCCAGCCGTATAGTCCCAGGATTACAAAACCATGGTGGAGCCCCAAACAGACATTTTTAAGATTGAAGAACCTGATATGTGCATCTGACGAAGAAGAAACGGACAAGGCTTGCATCTTCTATTATGAGCTGTACATCCACTTATAATTAATGGATAAAGAAAGTTGGATTCTGGGCAGCAGTTGAAGAGATTGGGAATATGAAGCCTGTCCAAGCGTGGAAGAAGGGGAATTGATAAATTAAGTTACTGTGGGCCTGCCTACAGTGATAATACTTTTTGAAAACAAAAATAAATACCACGGTCTCTCTCATGTAGGCCTTAGCATATTCCTTTGGGCATCTTCTTGAATTCGCACCTTTAAAAACCTTTTAATAATAAAATTATGCATTAACCTACTTGTTTATCGTTGGTACCCCATTTTAGCCAACTTGTTGTCCAAAACAGGGTAGATAAGCATTTTAGAAGAATATGTTTTTCTTTCCCCACCTAATTATACTATTTTGGTCTAACATAACTCTTTTATGGCAGTTCTAGAACTGTTCTACAAAAATAAATAATGTTCACCCAACTTTTTTCTATTTGTAGTTTTTTTAGTGAGCCAAAATACGTTGCACATGTGGACAGTAAGTATGATTCATAACTCCTCTCGTTAAAATAAAGTATTTACCGATGTATTACTTGCACATATTTTCATCAGAAATTAATTTGAAGTTTGTGTTGCATGAAGTTAATCTGACATAAATTGAAAACTAAAAATTTATTTTGTTATGTTCATGTTTAAATTACTGTATAATGATGACAGCACGATTTATAGAATAGGTCAGATAGAGGGTACTGAAGGGCACTCTTCCTCTCCTATTGGAGCTTGATTTTAGTCAAGACAAAATGTGTTTGTTCTTGAAACTGTGGCCAAAACGAGCTAAAATATCCCCTAAATATCATTACGACCACCACTGCTGATATAAAAGGAGGCAAAAGGCTTGATGTTGGTCAGTGCTATGCAATACTAGAAGAATGGGTGGAGCAAGGAAGCCCAATGACTTCAAACAAAGTGTAATTATTGGTTGCTACATAAGTAAGCAATCCAACAGGGCCAATTCCACCCTTCTCAAGGTGCCCCAAGTTGACTGTAGGGGATGTGATTGTGACGTGGAAATGGGAAAGCCCAATTACTACAAAACCATGGCTGGGTAGGCCACAAATGTTAACTGGTATTAAGGAAGGTGGTACCATCACACACAAACTCTGCAGTGCTACTAATCGTGCAGATAGCATCATGACTGTGCACTGGGAGTTACAAGAACTAGGGTTCAAAGCTCAGGCACCTGCCCATAAACTGCACATTTTACCTGTGAACATGAAGCACTGCGTTCGGTGATGGAACGAGCATTGCCAATGGAATGTGGATGACTGAAGAGACATTATTTGGAGTGATGAATCACTCTACACCATGTGAAAATCAGATGGGAGGGTTTGAATTTAGCGAGTGCCAGGTGAACGCTACATGCCAACCTGTATAGTACCCACAGTAGAATTCAGCAGAGGTGGGCAATAGTGTAAGGATATCTTTATGGAAGGAACTTAGTCCTGTCATAATACTACAAAGCACTTTAAAGGCAAAAGGTTACGGGGACATTCTAACTGGCTGCATGTTTCTACGGTGCAAGACCAGTTTCAGCATGACAATGCTCCTTGCCATAAAGCATAGTCTGACCAGCCCAGAGCTGCAATGTCAATCCAACTGAACACCTCTGGGATGAACTGGAATGGTGACTGTATGCCAGATCCCAATGAACCACATTACTTTCTACATTTGCTACATCGCTGTAGGAAGAATGGTCGGTAATTCCCCCAGAGATATTCCAGCACCTGATTAACAGTCTCCCCTGCAGAGTTAGAGCTGTAATGATGACCAAGGGTGGGTTCTCCACGTATTAATTAATATCTGCTACTGGGCAGTATATCCGAGGGACACTTACAGAATAGTTTTGCATGGGTGCCTGGGTACTTTTTATTAGGGTGTATAAGCTACACCACAATACACCACGAAACAATAACACTACCATTTACTTGTATCAAACACGTATTATCCCTTTAGCCAGGGATATGGAACAGAGAAAACAAAAGTGTCTCAATTACATATTCTACTAAACCATGCACATTTAAAAAATGGAGATGCTATTATGTTCGAAAATTGTACCCAACAATAACTACTATTCAACTGACACATCAATAATGAGAGAGAGAGAGAGAGAGAGAGAGAGAGAGAAAAAAAAAGCATTCTGACATCTTGACAGCTTTTAGGACAACGGAACAGTCTTTACAAAGGAAAGGAAAGGGGAAAAAAATGAAAAAAAAAAAAAACAAATCCAATATTTTGTGGGACACACATGAACCCTTGCTTAGTGACATACCACACAATATGTCACAAGTCTTCCATCTAGTAGAAGACGTCTCAATTCCAGCAACCCATTGTTTTACAACTTCCTCAGTTGATTGCTTGCATTTTAGTATGGATAATTCTTAGGAGTAGTTTTATATGTTAAAAAAAAAATATTCAACACAAAAGTAACAAAAATAGAGACAGTCTTTGAAAGTTAAATGGGTGGTAAAAGTTAATAATCTTCCCATTTAATAAGCTGTACAGCACAGGTTTCTCACAGATATGTTAAATTCTGTTGATCACAACAAACTACAGAGTAGTCAGGTTGTATCAAATTGAATAAGTTATGTGGCAGTTTAGCTTCCATTGCATTGCAACATCCCCATCCATCACATTGCAATAATACACTACCTAAAAAAAGAGAATGACTTAAAGAAAGTGAAATAGGACTGTGTTTGAACATGGAACCATAAGAAGGCAGCAAGTGAGATCATCAAGAGTGCAGTGACGTGTAAGAATAAGGAACAGAGTATTGTCTGTTTAATATCTGAGGCATGTCAGCAGTTGCATGCCTACAGAGTGCAGTCTATAGTTGTAAATTGCAAAAATTGAGTTGAACATTGCTGGCATTCCAGAATGGTATACAGTAAAATCTTGTTATAAAGTACATCAATAAAGCCACTTTCATACTTAATAATGTAAGTACTTTGTACTGAAAGTCTTATTTTTAAACCTTAACAATGTGGGCGCTATGAAATTAAGGCACAATTAGTAATTTCGGTAAAGATAATTAATTTCAAAAAACATTTTTTTAAATGTGAGGATAAAACTGTAATTTCTAAAATATGAAAATGCACAAATCGCATCCTGCAAACACAAAGCACTGCATGGTTTGCAAAAACTTTAATACTTCAGGAACAAACCCTCTTTATTTTTCTGGCAAGCACTTAAAAATGGACTTTGCACTCAGTAAAATGCGCTGCTCGATGTATATAAATATTTTTGGCAATGAGGGGGATAAAGTTTATACTTGTGGGTATCACTTTCTTTTTTCATACGCCAGTCTATTGATTTAAATTAATATTTTGTTAGAAAATCATTGTGCTTTTATGGAGTAGTAGTTTAAAAACCGTCTTCACGAGGAGGAAAATGCAATTTGACATGCAATTTCTAGATTTTTTAGGGGTTAAAAGTGATTAGTTTCGAATTTTAAGAGGGTAGTAACAAAGACAATGTGTAGTTGATTCTTTGGATGCCATGTCGCTGTGGAGTGGGAGGCAGTTAGTGGTCATAGTATTCTTCTTCAAATAGGAAGAGGGTTTGTGTCAAAAGTAAAAGAACAGTAGCATTCTTTCGTACTGCACTGTATTGTGGATATGTATGTAAACTATAATTAAGTTTGGGCAATGCAACATGTAGCAAAATTAACATTTCAATCAAACTCCCATTATTCGGAAATAATGTTAGGTTTATATAAATAAATATAAATTATATTGTAATACACACATTAAAGAATATGATAACAAAGGCCTCTAAAGAATGAAAATACAATCATTATTGAGAAATACAATAATATTAGGTGTATCTCCTTGAAGCCTCTCCACAGTCATGATATTTTGGTACCTACATGTATAAAACACATAACTAATTAATGTCAGTGTAACAGAACCCTTTATTAAATTAGAGTTTAATAATTTGCATAATCGTGTACATAATTGTAGTTTAAATATAGTAATTTGCATCATAATATCTAAATTTAAGAACATGGCAACGAAACATTCTATTGACAGAGTGGGTAATCTACTTCCAATTCTTATTAAAAAATATAATCATATTAACTATGTCTCCTTTAAGCCTGCTCCACTGTCTTGATTTTATAGCCTCTGATGTTGAGAAGAATTGTTCACTTGCCATGGAAGTGGCTGCTATGTTACCGACAGATATACTTGCACTTCCATTGTTGCATTTATCATGACTGTATGTTGTTTGTTCTGCCATATGTTTATCAAACGACTCCCACAGTATCCGAGCTTATTTTTCTGCAACATAGATTGGTCAGAAAACCTTCCACATGTACAAACTTTGTTGTATGTCTGTCAAAAGCTACTACCACACCGAGAGAACAGGTTCCTGCATCTCAACTGCTATTATTATTATTATTATTATATAAAGTATTAGTTTGTCTTTTGAACAAGAACGATTATGAAAATATTGGATTTCCCTCCCATATTACATCATGACTTTCCAGGATTGTAATTTTTTTTTATAATGCCAATAAACCGCTCAGATTTCTCACTGCGCGCGTGTAGCTCAGACTCGACTCTTTGCATGCAAAATGACTCTTCCCACAATCGCCAAAGTTAACTTTCATGACCCCAATGTTCATTTGCAACACTCACCTACTGAATGTGACTCTGCAATCAGCGTGTTTTTTACATGCTGTATTGGTAAACAACATCTTTACGTAAAGCCCGCATGAAGAGACATGGTAAAATAATTTTTGTTATACTGAAAGTCAACTTAAATTTTTCTACACAGGGTATTTGGACAGGAATGAAAAATTCTACATTAAAGTGAAATATACGTTAACACGAAGTACGTTGTTAACGCGAAGTACGTTGTTAACGCGAAGTACGTTGTATTGAAACTTTTCTGCAAATATTAATTTCTTGTGCAATTAATGCTGTTTGAGTGATGACATATAGCAAGTATCTGCAAGGTCAGAAAATCACAACATGTTTGATGTGCCAGCAAACCACTGATGTTTACATAACTGACCTGAGGAAGGTGCAGAAGCCCATATGCCTCGTTCCAGAAAATAACTATGAACAGATCACTGCAGAGTGAATGAAGAAAAGATAAGAGATAGTGTCACACTAGAGGCATTGGCGTGCACCATCTGCAACCACTTGCTTGAACCATGGCAGCTATCACACATCACTACCCTGCAGTCCACCACTAGTGGTGCTAAGAAAGTAGCGCCTGGACATAGAAATGATGAAGCATTTTCAGTAATGAGAGCATATTCTCACTGCTCACCATGATTGTTAGCATGTGCATCATTGACCATGTGAGCAACACACACAACCAAGGTATAGAACAGTGTGGTGAGCTATACATTACAATGTCTATTCACCTTTGGTGTTTATCTAAGGGAGCATTATAAAGTGCACAGCACACAGAGAAAACTGTCCAAATCATTCTGATGCCATTCATGTAGCCCAATGCTACAGAAAAGATTAATATCCCAACATTTAATGAGTGAGTTTATGCAAATGTCATCCTCTTACTGGTCAACATTATTCCATTGTAATCTGGTAAAGAACATGACATCAACATGCGCAATGCACATTTTTCATGACAATGTGAACAGGCCTTGTAGATATGGGTTTTAAATGTTCTCCCTAAAATAAACAATTCAAAATTACATGTACAAATTAATTTCTGTCAACACGCCATTAACAGCACGTCTACCCTAAACACAAACCAACTTGTACAAAAAAAAATACCTCTCCCCTTTTAGTAAAATAAACATAATTTTGCTGACTCAGATTAACAAGACAAATAGTCAGTCTACTTTTCCACAAACACAATTCTTGATAAAAGTGAAATGCACTCACCCGCACAATAAATAAATGTATTTGTGTTAGAAAACATTATAGATGTCAGTTTATATATAGTGTATTTATTTTTCACAATTAGTCTAATGGAATGTGAAATACAGTAGTGTGTTTAGACAAAAATTAAGAAAATCCAATCAGAATAATGTTCACACATCACAACACAGCATTCACAGTACTATTTGTTTACTATCAGTGAGAAGTCATGAATATAGCTTCAGGCACTTCAGCTGTCAGAAATCTGAGGTCAAAGAGACTACACCATCTTTTAATCTCTGTATGCCTAGTTCCTCTGTGCCAACACACTTTCCAAGGTGTTTGTCAAATCATCTGGCCAACACTGCCATACCTGTCACCCATCAAGCATATGAAGGTCTGCATTGGCAGAATGTGCATCTAAATCAATTTCGTAACGATACAGTGTACATCACCTCTACAATCATTTACATGTCAGACCACCTGCGACGGTACAAGCAACAGCAACAATCGTTACCAAACACAATGTATAGTGACATTATGATAGTGTAGTCTAAATACGCTCATAACAAGTGTTGGTACACAATTTGAACATAATTTCCAATGGGTTTGCCCTCAGCAAGACGTTTAATGATTCCATCCATGCCATATTCAGGATGTTTCACTTTCGCTGTCCACTAGTGTGTATTGTATTTTCTACATTGTATGTGAATACAACTACATATATTCTGGGACGAGGCCTTCACTGCATTCAATTTTAATTTTCTGTTAAGAGCTGTAATGTATGCATACCAGTACATAAATAGTGATTAAAGGAATAAAAGTTGATTATGTGGTATTATGCTTTCTTTGAATTTAAAAACTGAAGGAAACATCTTTCATAGCCAAAGAAGGAAGAGATGGAGAGAAATCATGTGCAAAGAAGATAGCAAAGAATACTCATTGCCAGAAAACAATTTCATCTTAACAGACAGAATGTGGAAAAATGAATGACACCTCCAAACGTTCTGCCTAATGTAAGAGATCTCATCCCACCCCTCCCCCATCTCAAAAATATTAGATTTAGTGGGCCTCAAAGCGGCCATATACTTCTCATAAACTTAATGGCATGTCAGATAATTTTACTTTACATATATATATAAAGTGAAAATATGGTGAATGAATTTCACTATTAAAAGACAAGAAAATTGTGATTTCTAACTTTAAAGCAAAAGTCAACCAAAATATGTATACAGAATAGATGCTCAAAATATATACGTTTCGAATTGTTAGATAAAAATAACCTTTTTCCTGAATTTGAGTTGAAACAAAACATAAACTTAATCGCCTACCTGAAAAAGTGAGTTATTTTATCGGGAACAGAAGGATATACAGCAAAACTAACGGACCATTTTCGAAAAGGTGTTAAGTTGTAAAGTGCAGGTAATTAAAATTTTAAAACTGCTGTCATTAATCTTTGGGTGCCAGTGCTGCAATGACATGATTTTAAATGTGCAGCGTGGTCCAGCAGAATAGTTGAGACACAGTGTGCTTTTGATGGCCACGCAGATAGTCTGCAACTGTTAACTAGAAAACAGTGACAAATCTAGAGATGCATTAAAGGAGAGACAGGATATGCTTTATGTGGGTGGGGGGATATTTTAGCTCATTTTGGCCAAAGATTTCAAGAACAACCTCATTTTGCCATGTCTAAAATCAAGCTCCAACGAAGAGGAGGAAGAATGCCCTCCAGCACCCTCCACGCCTCATCTATGCTATAAATCATGTTGTCATCATTATACAGTTATTTAAACATCAACATAAAAAACAAATTTTTAGTTTTCAATTTATGTCAGATTAACTCCATGCAACATATGTGTCACAAACTTCAAATTAATGTCTGATAAAAACATAAGGCAGGTAATGCATGGATAAAAAGGTGATTTAAACCAGAGGAGTTATGAATCATACCTGCATTCCACAAGTGCTGAATACTAGGCCCTCTTCCTTCATACTGCTACAAAAGTAAATGTGAACTTCATCTGTGCTCTTGAGTTATCAGCTTTCGTAAGTATCAATATTATTTTAAGGCCTACAGACTTTACTTGTATAATCTGTATGCGGTTGCTTCATACTTTTTGAATCAAACCTAACACATTAAAAGTTTGTAGCGTCTTTTGTTAATGTTTAGTGGCACAGACTACAGGGTGCCTGGGGTTTGAGGGTAAATCATACAATGACTTCATCACGCCTTCATAGTCTGGAACAGGTTTATTCAACGGGACTTTACTTATACATTCCCGGCACTGTTGCGGGAATTTACACATCCTTGCTGCCGAGGATTTTCTCACACATTAACGCCCTGCGAGTTCAAGGCCTGAAGGGCTGGTTACAATGTTCAAAGTTCTGGCTACGTTTCTGACGCGGTAGGGGCATTAGGTGTCAGGACAGGTCCCTGAGTGACGTCTGGGTTACTTATCTGCACATGTTGCGTGGTAGTTGTTTGGCAGTTGATGGGTCTGGTGAGCTGGATGGCCCTGGTAAAGGTCCTCTGTGGTTGGTTTGTTGCACGCAGCTGGCTTCTTCTTGAGCTGGCGCCCCTCGTTGGGGCTCACCACTCACTCCCGTTCTCGGCGTAGGGTAGTAATGAACTGTTTACTACCCCACCACGTCCCGGCGAGGGACCCCACGTGGGCGCGTGGGTCCCACCCGTCCTTCGCGGATCCGGGTTGCACTGGACAATCCCACTAGCTCGACATGGCACTTCTCGGTGAAGTTCACCACTCGACTACGCCTTCTCGGTGCGTTGCAACTGACTGGCTGGAAACTGACTGACTTATGTGGTAACTGGTTGGCTAACTCGCATCCCGACGTGGTCAAACTACTCGTCCGACATGACTCTGGTAACTATCTCTGACTCTGCCCTGCGTTTCGCGTTTTGTGTCTCGATTTGGCTGACCCCTTAATGTCTTACTATCTGCGCATCCCGGGGTGGCAGTACTGAACTTCCGCGCCACTTTCTGCTCGTTACTTCGACTGATGGACGTGGCTGACCTCTCTGTGCTGTACTAATTAACTATCTTACCATGCTTATTGACGTACTGCTGTACTGAGGTACTGTTGTGGCCGGGAGTCCGATCTCCCGGCCGCTCTGTACGCAACTGCCTCCTCGGACTGACCTCTCTGCGCGGCGATATGCAACTGTCTCTGTGCGGTAATAAAGAGCTGACANCCTTGTTGGGGGAAGGGGTGAGGAGGTAGGCAGCAGAATAAAGCATTTCAGAAAACGTGCCCTGGTTCCTGAAGGTGGGGAGGGGGGGGAAGGTGACACCTTTTCCATAGCTTACTCTGTCAGCTGTTTCTCGGTGCGTATATTTTGACTTTAGGCGAACTGCGTTTCTCTATCTCGTGATACCTCGGTGCTCAACAAATCTCACGGGCTTGCTAGGGGTGTAGGGGGGTGGGAAGGTGGCAGGGAGGCCTACACGGCAGGACACGCAGCAAGACACGTGCAACTGCGATCCGTTCTGGCTGGCCACGTGCCTCGTGTCAACTGGGAGGCGCTCGCGAAGGGGGTCAGCGAGGCTTCTATTCCAAAAGGCGTCACACGTCAAACCTTTGAAAAAACACCCCATGTATTACATGTTTGGTTGTTTCCTAAGTTTATCAAATATCACAAGTTTTTTATACTTGAGTTGAAATAAAAGTAACTTATTTTTTGTTAAATTGAACTCTTACTTATGTTTTATCTACAAATTACAATATTTCATTTACAACAAATACGAATAAAACAGGGAGAAAAAAGGTGGGTTGGTAATGCCTAGTAAGAAATAGTACTCAAGTAAAATTTTATTACACTAAGAGTGCACGAACGTGGTACATAGTACCATTGGTGTAATTTTCTAAACTTGGTTAAGCTTTGTTTGCAGGAGGCGGAGGGACATCCTGGAAGAAGAACTTAAGTAGGGATTCAGAAAAGATGGAAGTAATCGTGAATTGACTATGCATGCAAATAACATGATAACAATTCATGTGACAAAGCATACACATAAACATGAACTTTCCAAATGTTTTGTAATGTCTTCCTCAAATAAAGTACATTGCACGTAAATTTGTAGGGTAATGAATTTTGCTAAAATACTTACTACATTTTAAATTAGGGAATACAAAAAAAATTGCATTTCCTTATAATTAAGTGCATATTATATTGATCAGATTTATGACCTAGAAAATTAAAAACCAGTATCATTAGGACAGGTTGGTAACCCTGAACTTGTCAACATTCGCTCACTCTCAGAAAAAGGGCAGCTAACTGTATATTCCTTCTACCTAGCATCCAACAACATAACACGGTGGCAGCGGTAAAACCAGTGTTCATTTAAAATGCCATGTGATTTAAGATGTCTGTGATTATCGGAAGAACGATGACGGATATGGAGGAATCTGGAACGCCCTCTGTGAGGGGAGGTGTAAATAACCTCAAATCACCACAACCTACGGAATTCACGAGCCCATCATCATGCCTGGCATGGGAGAGAAGGTTTCTATGTTACATGTCTGTTTCAGGATACAATTCCAAACTGCACAAGGAGCAGATAGATATTCTTCTATATCTTCTGGGTGAACATGCGGAAGAAATTTGGCCACAATTTCAGCCNTGCACAAGGAGCAGATAGATATTCTTCTATATCTTCTGGGTGAACATGCGGAAGAAATTTGGCCACAATTTCAGCCTGCACCAAGGACACAAGAACAAGCATTTCAGGAATATTTCAACCTAAGAACTAACACAATATTCAAATGGTATAAGTTCAATTTGAGGGTTCAATTACAAGGTGAATCGGTGGGTGAATTTGTAACTGCGCTACACATGTTGGCAGAAAGTTGTGAGTACGGAAGTTTAAGAAATTAACTTATTCGGGATAGGGTGGTGTTAGGCATGGCCGACAAGAAGACGAGTGAGCAGTTGCAGTTACCGCCAAAACTCATGTTATAAGAACTAGCATTGGTGGTAAAACAAACAAAACTGCAGTCCCACCAGTCCCTGGTTCTCCATGTGAGCAGCAACACGGAGGGGAGGTCAACAGAGTCCAGGTAGGAAGACGCTCATCTTCACAAGGGGCTTCGCAGCAGCAAGAAATGGTTTGACACCGTTCTTCTCCACAACAAAGTGTGTCGCATGTACATGGTCCATCTACTTGGTTCGAGGACAACAGATGCGTTAAATGCACTTCAAAAAAATAAGTGGACCACAACTGACACTGGTGCAGATGATAGCTGTGTCCCTACCTCAGTTGTGCCAGAACAAATGATGCAGATTGTAAAACAAATGGAAGAACCTATTTGGATAATGAAGGCTACCATCTAAAGGTGGTGGGGTATCTAGATTTGGTTTTGGAAACAAATGATAAGCAAACTCGTTGCAAAGTATTTGTGATCTCAAGCCTACAAACTCCTATATTGGGAAGACAGTATTTGCAGAATTTGGGTATTGTATGGTTTAAGGAAGGGAGATGTATGGTGGCTAATGTACATGAGGAAGGTGGTTTGGACTCAGCAAGGTCAATGTTCCAGTAAAAATCTCAGAATTTGTAAACGGACTGGTTAAAATGAAAGACACAGTTAAAATTATATTGGAAAATGGTGCTAAACCATTTGTACAGTCAGCCCCCAGGACAGTGCCTATACCTCTTCTGAACAATCTGAAGGCAGAACTCAATAGGCTAATACAGTTAGATATCATTGAGCCAGTGACGGAACCAACAGAATGGGTTGCACCCATTGTGGTGGTTCCAAAAGGAAATGCAGTCCGTGTGTGCACGGATTATACTCAGTTAAACAACAATGTCTGTAGACCCCACTTTCCTATCACTAGTGTTGAATCAAAACTAGCTCTGCTTAAAGGAGCAAAGTATTTCTCGAAATTAGATGCCAATTCAGGTTTATATCAAATGGAGCTAGCCAAGGAGAGACAAGTTTTGACTACTTTTATCATGCCATTTGGCAGATATTATTTCAAAAGTTTGCCCTTTGGCATCTCGTGTGCACCAGAGTAATTCTCAAACATAATTGTCCAGGTACTGGAAAACATTTTAGGGGTTGTATTTTATGTGGATGATATTCTTATTTATGCATCTACAATTACCGAGCATGATTCCACACTAAGGGTAGTCCTACGCAGACTGGAAAATGAGAGTATTACTATCAATAAATGTAAAAGTGTTTTTGGAGTGACATCTGTTAGGTATTTGGGCTACATACTCACCTCAGAAGGTATATCAGTGGACCCAGAAAAGTTCTAGCATTAGCAGTGTTTCCTCAACCTAAGACAACAAGTGAGCTTCAACAGTTTTTGGGCATAGTCAATTTCTCCTAGCTCTCCCCTCCCCCTCCATAGTTAAGCTCATGCTGTCAACCCTCCTCACACTACTGCTAATTCATAATTTTGCAGGAGTCACGAGATATGGTGTACTTAGTGCAGTAACAACACAAGATAGTCTGCCGCTAACCATGACCAGAGGGAAAACCATACAAGAAACCACTTTTGTGTGCAGTAGAATAAACAATAGTTTCACATTACATAGCTCGTAGCTCACCGTGTAGCTCTCAAATAACATGTCAAGCAAACTTGCAGGAAACGTCTGTGTTGCAGGCTGTATACACACTGGCCTAAACACTACCTGCAACACAGGAAAACTTAAACTAATATCTTCACAAATACTGTGTATTTTACCTAGGTGCTGAAATAACACAAGCAAGTAGAACAGGAAGTAGGGTGAGAAAAAAGGATGTACATCCTATGTCCTCGTAAGTAAAGAGTGGCACAAGTAACATTTTTACACTTAAAATGTGTAGTACTTTACAATACTACATGGTATTACCCTATGTGAAGGGAGCTTGGACTCTTATTAATACATTTAACTTAAATTTAATCTTACTTTTGAAGAAATTTTAAAAGTTATTTTTTTTGCAAAATACTAGGTCTGACAGTAATGTTCACAAGGGTTTCTCCATTATAGTGTCGTTTCATTCCATTTTCACAGTATTTAATACAGAGTTAATACTGCACACACAAAACATGAGCTGAGCATGAGCAGAATAGCTAAGCCACAAGCTTGGATAGGATGGAGAAAAGGTTAATCAGAGCAAAACACACCATAATAATTTTCAAACTAGAGCAGCCAGGGGGCATCCAAAGTTTAAACTCTGTTACAGCACTTATAGTTTTTGGATTACTGGATGGTAGCGTTAAGGACTTAAGAAGTGTTTAAAACCAATTTACAGTTACCGTCCAAGAATTACAATCTTATAATGAACTATGTAGCAAGTTATAAACGAGTTTGTTTCACACAGTATACGATTCATTATAAAGCTCTGGGTACATAACGTGAGTGCTCTATTCAGCCTGCATATTCTGTGTAAATAATGATGATGGAGATAACCGTTCTTTAAACATTCTGAAAACTGGACAAGAGAATTTGTTTGCTAACACGTGTTTATCTAGCTTGGCTCTTGCTATCCAACTGAAACTGTAACTATTTCAAAACATATTTCAACAATAAACAACACAGATATAAAATAACTTGAACTCTTACTTAACTTTGAAAAAATACACACTCAGAACATAATAGCATTTATGTAACAATCATTTTTGAGCAAAAAAATTGTTATACCTGAAATGGTTTACGCTTACAGCTACAACAATTCAAGTTAAACAGGAAACCAAGAATTTAAGGATGATTTTACCAAAATTGAATGTAACATGAAATTTCAATATGCCTGGTTTGTATCATACTCACAAAATAAAGCAGATTTACACATTTCATACGTTTATTTTACCAATCAATAACTTAATTTGGCATGATCCTAACATTCACACAGCAACAAAGATAATTGATAATACAGTATACTTTTAAACTACAAGTAAATTACAACTTGCAAAATGTTTATGAAACTGCACGTCTATAATTATGATAAAATGAACTATATTTACACAAATATCTAAATATAACATGGATTATCACGAATTGTCAGCCTCTGCCTTGGTACCAACACTTTTTATGAAAATTTCATCATCCACAGCCAGCCAACAACAAATCAGTAACAGAGTGAATTGTAACATATTCAAATTACACTGTTTCATTTGAAAGCAAAATTTGAACACACTTACTTAGATGCATGAGCATAGTCCAAAAGAGACACCATATTCAAAATTTAAAAGTGTGTGATAACTAAATAAATTGAGAACATCACTTTCTAGGAGAACTAATTAACATTAATATTAAAATATATTTTTTTATAATTAACATTACAAATTGACTGCACAACCTAAAAGAAATTTATGCATTTTTACATGTAGCAATAATGCTGCATGGTAATTTTTACACCAACTTTGCCAATAAGAAACTTCATGAAGAGTAAATTTCTAAATGTTAAGACTAATTCATTACAAATCTGGCACAACCTACTTTCACAGTAAAGTTGAATCTCAATATGGCATTAGTTCTATATCTAGAGAACTGCATTGGAATCACTTTCAAATTTTTCCATTATGCTCTCACTACAGCACACAGTGCACCAACGCAAGAGTTGATAACACTAATGATCAGTTCACAAGTTACCCGAAGTATACTAGTCTCTACTAATAACCACCAATCCAGACCACTTAACTTGTAAGCATGGAAAGAATAATGTTATGATCCCAAGTGCAGGGTAGCAGCAAAATATGGCACCCAAGGCATGGAAAAAGCAAAGAAAACCTAAAAAAAATACACTGCATGTCAGATATCTGAGAACTTGAACACTGGCACAAGGAAGGTTAAGCATTACTGATGAGTCTTGGAATCCATTTGGTAGT
>NQII01005250.1:142257-174219 GCA_002778355.1 Clitarchus hookeri | reverse complement strand
TGGCCCTGAAGTATTATTTTATTATAAATACTTGAGAAAATATTTAAGGTGGAACACTTGAGTGTCTGGATAATGCGCACAGTTATATAATGTTATATGCAGCTTAATAAAACAAACCTGCAAAATTTGGGTCACTGAATTTTTTTTCAAAATGATGATATCCTCATATGTTTTTGAGATGCTGAATCCGAAACTGACCTCAGTTTTTCTCTATCACTTACCAATTTTTTGGCAATCTGCTTTTGTACTATAATCTATTTACTGTTGCTAAATTATTTGGGGTTATATTTTACAAAAATTCTTTGAAAATAAATTTTTTTTTTAAGTTTTTTTTTAAAATGCTCTAATTTACATATTAATTTTATTCAATATCTCTATGGCTGGGCTGCCGTTCTTATGGATTTTATACCATTTTACTGATTTTTGCATCATCAAGCAGATTAATGGATTTACAGGCAAAATCATAGATTTCTTTTCATACCATTACACAATGCACACACACTTGTTGACAAAGGAAAGGCTGAAGTAAGCAGTAATAATTTGAACTAAAATTGAGATCTGTCAACTTTGAGCAGTTGGAAACATGTGTACAGAAAAATAACTCTTAGGGTTCTTTGGAAATGTTGAGTATTACAGCCGGCAAAACAAACCAAAATCAACAAGATTAGATTTTTGTGTTCCACAATATTGCAAATCGTTACTTATTTTAAAATGTTTTATTTTGTATCTTTCAATAAAGACTAAAATATCTGCCTCCACGCTGCTAGAAAAAAACAGTAATTAATCAGGCGAATGTGTATTGCAAGTTCGCTTAAATAAAAAGTACAGGATATGTGTCTGCACGTGCTGCATCATGCAAGTCGATTATCGATTTGTAGTTTACTAGTTTCGATATACACTTTATGTAACCTAAAAACAATATGCTCGCAAAAAATTACACGTCACAAGAATGTAGGTACTAATATTTAATTCCATGGCAGTATTGCCATGAACAACATAATTGTACTACCAAATACCGTCTAAGTATCATGTGACAGCAAACAAAACAGTGAAGCTTAGTGAAGTATAAACATTAGGAACTCCAGTGATTTCACAAGCAGGTCTTATGATAACCTGTAATTTAACGTCTTATGTTGCAGTTTTGAAAATAAATTTTTTAATTAAATTATGATTTGATTTGGAGCACTTGTATGAAATCTGCAATTTTAGTTTGAAACAAAGCATAGGCCTATTCTGCAAAATACTTTGTAACAAAAGCTCAATTTACAATAACTTTTGTCACAAAATCTAAGACATGACCATTCTATGAATTTATTGGTTGCTAACAGCAACCCCATTCCCAAAAGAAAAATACATTCTATTCACAAGTTAATGCTTAATATAGTCTTGCAAACATAATGTACTATTCAGGCCTTGTTTGTAAATAATACAAAATTCTCTCACTTTCCTACCTGCTGTGGTGTTTGTTTGCCAGTTTTATTGTAACAAAGTGAACTATAGTAGACATCTCATAACGCTCAATATTTTATACGCTTATTTACTTTATTTATATTGGGATTTATTTAGTGGACATAAACATTTTAGTTTGAAGAATTTTTGTTCAGAGTCCCTTTTCCTCTTGGTCATGACGGAGCAGGTTTGACTTTTCTGCTTGTACGCAGTGCTCGGGTTGTCGTGGTGAGGAGTCCAACGGAAGTCTCCCATCATGTTTGCATCCCAGTGGCCCTGGTAACTCCTTCCCATTTCTTTTATATCCTGATGGAAACAATCCCATTGTTGCTCACCAANTGGTAACTCCTTCCCATTTCTTTTATATCCTGATGGAAACAATCCCATTGTTGCTCACCAACATCACCAAGGTCTTTCAGGAAAAATTCCAGATGTGCATCAAGAAAGGCAGTTTGAGGCAAATTATAATGCATATTTCCCATTATAATAACAAAAGGGTCCATTGTGTTTTCTAAGAACTTGGTGACAACTTTGAATGCAGTTCAAGCCTCCCTTTCAACTAGGGTTGCCAACTTTTTCAGATTTACCATAAGGGACACTCCGGCAACTCGATATGCCATTTGGCATTTAGTGAAATCATATGGAAAACTTTTTTTTTACAACAAAACTGTTTTAATACCATCTGATATGTGGAAAATTCAATATAACACATAATTTAAATCATTTCTGAACATGTATGACAAAATATTATTTGCACATAGAAATATTTATCTTGGTTTTCTCAGTTGTGTTCGCCAGCTGAACCTTGTTAATATGTAATGATGTTGACGCTTGCTNTAAATATTTATCTTGGTTTTCTCAGTTGTGTTCGCCAGCTGAACCTTGTTAATATGTAATGATGTTGACGCTTGCTGATTCCACATCACTGCCACCTCCCCGTGAAATAGAAAACTCGTTTGCAAAGTGTGCATTTACCTCTGTAACAACTGCTACTACAGTAGAACTTCACTATAGCAAACTCGAACGGACCTGAAATATTGCCTGTTTGTTATAGTGAAGTTCTCTGTAGTGAAAGCTCCTACACAGAAATGTTGAGCGAGTTGTATATGACATTTATGGCTGCACAACTCGTCATTATTGTATTAAATACTTTATTTATACATGAGGAACATAATTACATGGCAAGAAATATTTTTAGTTTCATTTTCAATAAAATAATTTTATATTTTTTTGTAATTATAAAGTACTATGAGCTAGTTGCTTATAAACATTCAGTGTACTGATAATTTCATTACTTCTTGAATGTTTATTATAATTTACACCATACATTTCAGCTTGTATATGGTTTCCATATTCAGGAGCAAAACTATATTCTACCACAATACAGTAGACCTATCTAAAAGTCTACAGAGAAGTGTATTTCAGATTATGTAACAGTTATAAACCACATGAGTAATTTTTTCACAAAAACAAAATTGATGCATCTACAACAGAAAATTATTTATTAGCATCAGCAAGCAAGATAACCCGTATGGCATCGCATTAAAATATTTATTTCAGCTTATATCAAATTTCACAGCATACCGAAGCAGTTTAAATGGCACGCTAGAGGTGCCATAATGTATTCACNGATGCATCTACAACAGAAAATTATTTATTAGCATCAGAAAGCAACATAACCCGTATGGCATCGCATAATAATATTTTTTTCAGCTTACATCAAATTTCACAGCATACCGAAGCAGTTTAAATGGCATGCTAGAGGTGCCATAATGTATTCACTCCGCGACACATTATTTTTGTAAACATTGCAATATTTTACAAAATGTTCAGTTATCTTAGAGGAAAAAAAAATCTGGATTTATGACATTAGTGCGGAACTGTGCCGTAAAGTGTTAGTTAAGGTGAATATTATATTAATGTGCCAAAAGTCGTAACGTAAAAATTTGTTAAAATTGAAGAAAAACCCATTGTATTCCATAGGCTTTTGTCAGGACCATAATAGTTGTTTGTTACCATGAAATTAAGTGGTGCTATACTGTTACATCAGCATTCGCAGAAATGGTAAATTACTGACACTGTGTTTATTAATTTAAGTTTATAAAAAATTCTGAAATATGGGAAATATGACGTCCCGTCGAATGTCAAGACGGGATAATACTTTTAGCCCCACGATACGGCAAATTCCGTACCAAACGCTATGATTGGCAACACTACTTTCAACCAAAGTCATTGTATGCATGACGTTTTGAGCAAACATCAGTCTCCTTACATGGATCATTCCACATCAGTTCAACCAGTCCACGACACTGAAGTTCTCAAATTTAGATAAAACTTGATACAGTTAAACTCTCCATGCAGATGAATGAATTGCAATTTTTTTTTTGCTTTAGCCCATATAGTTTAGTTTTTCAAACTTTCATTGAATTGCAATGTCTCATTGTTTCCAAGGTCTTTTCAAACTGAATTCTATTACAAAACTGGTCACATCTTGCTGACAGAGCATGCAATCTCTCTGAAATTTTACAATTTTATTGTTCAAAGTGAGGATTTCAGAAAAAAATATATAACTTCCATACAAGGCAGAGTCAAGTCATAAAAAATTCAGTAAAATATATTTTGNAAAAAATATATAACTTCCATACAAGGCAGAGTCAAGTCATAAAAAATTCAGTAAAATATATTTTGATAAATTTTTGTGCTAAAAACTAGGCTTTCCAAAAACTGAATTATTGCAGTGTGTTAAAGATATGAGTATAACCTTTACCATATTTTTATGTTAGCCTAGAGGTACATAAAATAATACCCANTGCAGTGTGTTAAAGATATGAGTATAACCTTTACCATATTTTTATGTTAGCCTAGAGGTACATAAAATAATACCCAAAAATTCAATTGCCTTTCCAATCCTTTTCTAAGTAAAAGATTACGTTTACAAAATTTTAATTAAATGGCTGCTAAACCTATCATTATTCACGAACTCACNTGCAGTGTGTTAAAGATATGAGTATAACCTTTACCATATTTTTATGTTAGCCTAGAGGTACATAAAATAATACCCATTAATTCAATTGCCTTTCCAATCATTTTCTAAGTAAAAGATTACGTTTACAAAATTTTAATTAAATGGCTGCTAAACCTATCATTATTCACGAACTCACNATTTTCTAAGTAAAAGATTACGTTTACAAAATTTTAATTAAATGGCTGCTAAACCTATCATTATTCACGAACTCACATTTTGTAATTATACATCAAGAACTTAGAGAGAAGGGTGAAGGGTCTTTGTGTGTGAGTATGCCTGTTGGTGAGAAGAGAGAGAAAGCAAGAGCGCGCACATGTGTGGGAGAGAGAGAGAGATAGATAGATAGATAGATAAATGCTGAATCAGGGCTTATGCTAACTCTGCGCTTCTGCTGACTCGGGCAAGAGTCTGCTTTCAGTCAGCTCACACATAACATTATAGCATGTTTGACAGTCTGTTAATCATAAGGCATCTCATCACACCTCCAGGCAGGCTTTCCTGTCAGTAGTCGGTTGCCAAACTGGAAGACGGTTGTGTTGCAACTGAAGCCATACTGTTTTCAATTTAATTATGAAGTAATTTTACATTAATGTTATAAATGTTTACAGATGAAATATAATTGTCACAGTGGTAGTGCACTTGCCGGTTGATTTAAATTTGGGCGAGACAAAATGGATTATACCAAGTGTAGTGTTGGACGGTTAACTTCGACAGTGCATCTCAGACAGACATGTAGCAGATTTAATGAAGAGGATACATGTATTTGAATTGTAGAAGAGAAGCCTCTGAAGACTTTAAAAACTCTAAAGTGGAAAAGTTTCAGGCAAATATACAGTGCAAAATTGGAAAAGTAATAATAGACGTGAAGATTTCGTAATCGCGGAAAATCGTTTTTTTTTATAATTTGGGCATTTCTTGATGAACTCGCGAATTTTGGCATTTTCTGCAGTTTTGTCATGAAGTTTGACATTTTCAACGATTTCGTCATGAATTTTGGGATTTCATGCAGTGTCAATGCGAATCCGGTTATGGTGTAACTTGAAATATGAAAGCACACAACATAACTTCCACCTGTTTGAACGAAAATTAAGTAAACAAAACACCACGTGTAAATACTTTTTTCCATGCGAATTGAAGTATTGTAATCACTGCTATATTCTTCTACGGCTGCAATTGTAAACACTGCTATATTCTTCTACGGCTGTAATTGTAAACACTGCTATATTCTTCTACGGCTGTAATTGTAAACACTGCTATATTCTTCTACGTCTGTAATTGTAAACACAGCTATATTCTTCTACGGCTGTAATTGTAAACACTGCTATATTCTTCTACGGCTGTAATTGTAAACACTGCTATATTCTTCTACGGCTGTAATTGTAAACACTGCTATATTCTTCTACGGCTGTAATTGTAAACACTGCTATATTCTTCTACGGCTGTAATTGTAAACACTGCTATATTCTTCTACGGCTGTAATTGTAAACACTGCTATATTCTTCTACGGCTGTAATTGTAAACACTGCTATATTCTTCTACGGCTGTAATTGTAAACACTATTTTTTGTACACTATTCATAAACATAATTTCTTAACACTAGCGAATTGCTAAATCTATTATAAACTGTGGTTTTGATACAATCATCATAACCACAACTTGTTATTGGAAGCTGATCCCAACCCATTCTCGTAATCAGTCATATAAACGTCAATGCAGTAAATGCATCGCTGTATTTATCTTCCCTTTGTTGTTTGGTTGACACTAAAGATCGTAATTGTCTCGTGAAATACCAAAGACAATAGACCACCACAGAGATGAGCAAGTCATCACCACACAGTATTAAGCTGGCTCTCTCGAGAAAAATTGGTTGTTCGAACACAGATCATAAAAAGCAATGTGTGAAGGTTTTGACTTAAACGTGTTCACACATTCTTCGGTTAACAAAAGTTGATATTAAAAGTAAACCAATTTATTAATTGCATGTTTTAGGTTATTTTTGATTGCAGCACTGATTCNACCACTTATTCACACTTCTTTCAAAATTCAGAGGTACATTTATTTACTTTTTACAAAGAGAAGAAATTATCGTTCTCGAAAGTATCGATTTTTCGTCAGGAATGATAAGAGTTCGAAAACCGACAAACCCCGAGGTGCACCTGAATCGATTGATAATATTGTTATGGTGCATGCGACGAAAGCAATCCTGCCCGCCAAATTCCAGTTTATAAATATGTATTGCCTGTGTATTAAAAACAAAGATTAGTTTGAAATTAAGTTTANTGAAATTAAGTTTACTTTTTATGTTGCAATGAGAAAACACAAATGCTCTTGATTAGGCAAGGGAATTTTGTTGAGTTATTTTATATTCTACAGATAGGTCTGTGTTATTTTGAAAATATTGAAATTGCAGAGTCAGCTTGGGTAGCGGAGACTCAACAGCACAACCAATCTCGAGTTTCTCCCACTTCTACTGTAACACACTAGCAGACAATTGCTAGTTATGCCCAGGTAGCAAAAATATTTTTTTTGCCTACTCTAAATATACATTACTTTATAGTAACTATCTAGAGTAGTCAAATTTTTTAATTTGAAAATCTTGTTTTTTTTTTTTTATGTTTTGGCTGTAATTATATGCATAGAATTACTTACTGATGTATAATTGTACTTACATAATTTTTTTCTACAGTTAAATGTGTTTAAATAACTGTCACCTCTTTTGCAATTTCTTTACACTGCTTTTGGCATTTATCGTCACTGCATTTCAGTTATTTTATTCACCAAATAGATCATGTCGCTAAGTCTTAAATGTAAAGATCCCAAAAAAGATGACAAAACAGAGGAATGAGTGAAAGAGAAAGCAGCAGATATAAGACAAACGTGTAGAGATTATAAAAGATAATTTGAAATCTATTATAAAGAAAAAGCAAATTCAGCCACTGACCATGCCTGCTTCACTGATATGGACAAGTAAAGAAATGCAAGAAAAATTTGGTGTTTCAGAATATGCTGTGCGGCATGCTTAGAGACTTGTTAAAGAAGAAGGATTTAAGGACCTTTAGTTAAAGCAAATCCTAGAAGAGGGAAAACAAAAATTTAAACCTGAAATTGTTGATTTAGTGATGTACCAGTTGTGTTGGCACTTGTTTCTTGTGTTTGTAATTCTGTTAATTTCTTTCTTAATACCAAATAATTTTTTCCCGCTTTTGGAATGTGCTCTAGCTATGCTTAATATTTTTGTTTATTCACTTTGAAGTTGTAAAACAAACTTTATCTGAAAATTGTGTAATGTTTAAATATTTACATGTTTATTTTATTGTTTGGTTTTGTTTAAAACAAATTTTTCTTAATGTTTATTAATTATTTAATTGCATGATTAAATCTAAATTCTTAATTTCTAATTATTCAATTCAAAAAACATCATTAGTGAATTATTATATGCCTTTCATTACTTTTGATTTATGTATTTATTAGTCGCAAGAGACCTTGAAGTCAGGAGCATTCGTTGATATATATATATATAGATTTCTTCTCAGGTTACTGCCTTCGTCTTCGCTTTCTCGCTATACAGCATAAAGTCAGCTTACATTATCATCTTGTGGAATCTTTCATCATCCTTAAGATGAAATAGTGTTTTTATCTGCCATTTTGGGTAAGTTTGTTTGTGGATATTTATTTTATTCAGACATGATCGTATTTTGAGTTTAAAATCCATTTCAAGCTTTTTTTGTTATAATTTTTAGCGGTTTTCCTGATGGCTTAACCTTGCGGCCAACCATTTCATACTTCTTGAGATGTGAGTCGCACACCAAATTGTGGCGTGTTCGTTTAGACCATAATTTCACTTCTTTGGCCAGCACCGCAGTAACGTCTGTAATGCAGTTTCATCGTACAAGTAACCTCTACATTATTTTTGGATTCTGTATGTACTCGGGAGTGCTCCAAACTTTTTCTCTTCTGATGCAACGTCTGTTATTCAATAATTAATTTATTTGATTTGAACAGTTCAACTACAAATTTACAATTTGGTTTAAACTAAATGAAAAGAAAAAAATTATGTATTAAAAACAATTTTGCTGTATTGTAAAATTTTAAATAAAGCGTATGCAGGTAACAGACGATATAGTCATAGCCATAACATAATACAATAATGGATCAAAAAAAAACCTTTTTCAAAAGCTATTTTTCAAATACTAAAAAAAGGTACATTAAAAAAAATACCCATGTAAATTTTATATATATATTTTTCTCTTCTTCTTTATAACAAAAATTATATGAAACATTTTTTTTTTGCCATAAGAACAGAAATATATAGATATATCTGTTGTTATGACTAAAAAAAAGGGTTCAATATCATTCTTATTATAAAGAAATAAAGGTGGTGTTATTTGCTCCCTCAATTTTCGCCCATGGATAAGATNGGTTCAATATCATTCTTATTATAAAGAAATAAAGGTGGTGTTATTTGCTCCCTCAATTTTCGCCCATGGATAAGATATAATTTTATACCTATAATTTTGTGCTGATAAAAAAAAATTGAGTTATACCATAAGTATACCTAATATATTTTATATAACTTTTTTTTGTAATAAGTAAAACAGGAGCAGGCCCCTTTCAGTAGTAAACCCTACTCTACACAGGCATCTAGATCCCACCTTCCATTTATGTACCATCCTTGTGTTGTAACGAGAGTACCTATGGATGCTCAAGTTAGTGACACGAAGGTCCTACATAACATGTGGAAGCAGTGGCTGGTGGTTCATGTTTGTGGATAGGAGTTTTCTATTTGTGCATGCCTGTTGCATGTGTCCCTTTGAGACTTGGGCATGTGCAAATGNATGTTTGTGGATAGGAGTTTTCTATTTGTGCATGCCTGTTGCATGTGTCCCTTTGAGACTTGGGCATGTGCAAATGGTGTTGGTGAGAGCTCCGTGCTTTTACATTTAAGTTAGGTTAAGAATGTTTTTTTTGTGTACATTGTAGTATTCTGGTACCATGGCTTTTGTATTGTACCAGAACTCCTTTTAAAGGATGAATGTCAATCAATAAGAGTTCACCATAAGCACTGAAAACACAGCAGCAGCATTTAGAAGTGCATTGCGCCGACGAAACTTAAGTTTACAGGGATAAAGAAACCTGTAGTTGTCAGATATTGATATTGATGCAGAGTATCGTACATGCACTACTCTCTGTCTCGTGTAACTGGGCAAGATTTTCACAGTTCGACGAAAGTAGCTCAAAATGTTTACTTTTTGTCTGTGTATCCTTTCGTGATCAGCTGGTACGTCAATTGGAGGCTGCATAGTTTATCAACACGCTGTCAACTAATCCACTTGCCATTGTTTTGTAATGCTAAACAAATTTCAAAATACTTTTAAACTCACATCTATGTAAAAAAATTCGTAGGTTAGTATAGTAAAAATACAAAACCTTGCTAAAAGTTAAATATTTGCTATTATTTTTTTTAATTTATCGGAGACAGCGATTGCGCGTTAACAGTTGCGAGACAGTAATTGCAGTTCTTACCATACTTTGGACTTTACAGCTATCTAATATAACTGGAAATAAAAGTAATTAGGGGGACCTTATTTGACAACACATATTCATTTGCCAACAACTCACAAACGACTATTGCAAAGTAGTAATTCTGCTCTTACTGCTACTAAACAGTTTGAGTTGGAAATATGTGGCGTGGAATAATGTAAGAATTGCTTATAAATTACCCACGTTCATCCCACTTTCTTCGTTTTATTATTACAGTAGAGTAACAACATGAAAACAACAAGGAAATGGGTTTGCAGGAGAATAACATAACGTGTAATGGATTTGGACAAAACAATTGTCGGCCCAATAGAAATTACTAGTAATCAAAATAGCTGTACACGGAAATACAAGTTACTTTAAAAAACACGCAGAGCTTGCAGAAAAATAAAACCATTGGTATTTATTCGTAAATTTGTTATTTTACACAAGAAAGCTATTATTTTCTGGCTGGTAATGCTTCGGGAGACAGCGGACAGATNATTCGTAAATTTGTTATTTTACACAAGAAAGCTATTATTTTCTGGCTGGTAATGCTTCGGGAGACAGCGGACAGATAACGTGCATGGCATGGCTGGGTGTGTTGTGAGGTGCACGCGTTGCTCAACAGGTAGCAGCACGTTGGCCTACCTCTTGATCCCGTATTTTTAAAAGTTTACTTTTCTCCTATTAATGACTCAAAACAACACAAGTTTAAAATATATTTCATCAAATTATTTGAAAAAATAACTAAACAATACCCTGCTATATTCTTGTAGGCTTCTGGAATTAATATCAAGCACGCATGGAAGGCATGGATGGAGAGTGGAGATACGACGTGAAAAGAACTCCCAAGGTTTGAAATTGAGTTTCATTTNACGACGTGAAAAGAACTCCCAAGGTTTGAAATTGAGTTTCATTTGGATACGGATCGTTTTAATGTGTATTTTATTTTGAACACCTATACATTACTACTTCAGCATGAAGTTTAGTTTATAACACTAACAACCGCTGTTTTGTGACCATGTAAAATAAAATGTGTTAAATAATCTAGGAACTCTTTCTTATCCGTGTATTTTCTGCTTGTCGGATGTGCGTCGGCAGAGCACTCAGAATAGCCAANTAATCTAGGAACTCTTTCTTATCCGTGTATTTTCTGCTTGTCGGATGTGCGTCGGCAGAGCACTCAGAATAGCCAACATAATATGAATTTTTGTATATTCGTGCATCAGCTGATACAGGATTATGTAAATTGCATGTTGTTTGTTTTGTATATGTCAATTGCCACTCACTGACTGTCATGATCTGCCAAGTTATGAGACAAAGAGTACTGGATAATTTCTTTATAAGAGTTTTGTGATAATATTAGTGAAGATGATACATCTTACTCATACCCCCAGTTATTAGAACCGTTTTAACACACCTTAAAATACATGCTGAATATCTTTTAGCAAGGTTTGGTGAGTACGTGTCAGATGCTCAATTAACGTCACTTCAGAGCATTGTGGCTCAGACACAATCCCTCTTCGAGGCTGTTTCCAATTTGGAGTGTCTCTCAATTAATGTTATTGATCACAGTAACGAGGACGTTCCCACCACCTCCATCACCCAACCGTTTGCTAGTGTTAATGTACGCCCACCATCCCACCAAGTTCCAGCCGCCACCCAACCCATTGCTGTTAACCTAGTGGGCAACCCACCCATTTTCACACTTGCCTCAACCACCATTCCACCCACTGCCCTCCACACTGCATCACCTTTCCAAACCTGATACTCATGCCATCTGACCACTGTGTTCAGGTGACCAGTGCACATGTATTCATCTGTTTTTGGCAAAATCACTCACCCACTTGAATACATGCTGCGTATCTTCCCTGCTGCTGATGGTCTTAATGTTCCCAAATTTTTAGAGTTTTTGACAGAGATTGTCAAACTCTATCAGGGTATAATGGTGCCAGAGGCACAATTGCTTGAAGTCGTTTACCCTTTCACTCAGTGTCCACTTAGTGAACGGACTAGTTTAGCCGTGTCACAACATGTTTCATTTGATGCCTACCATTATGATATTCTAAATTTCTTTATTACCTCAAGGTTGCATACGCAGTTGCAAGTGAGGATGTTTAATCATTTGCAAGAACTTGAGAAGGCTCTTTCTGTGTATNCTCAAGGTTGCATACGCAGTTGCAAGTGAGGATGTTTAATCATTTGCAAGAACTTGAGAAGGCTCTTTCTGTGTATTTGAGCAGTGTTAAGGGGGCTGCCATCATTTTACTTTTAAATCTCCCAGTATCTGTAGTGGTCAATACCAGACTAGACAGCTTAGAATCTCAAGAGCGTTCTCGTTTGGTGTGTTTCTCTAAACCCCACAGTTGTGCAGAATTGGATAGGGCATGTATACATTCCCAGAACATCAGATACGCTGACCAAAAGCGCCANAACCCCACAGTTGTGCAGAATTGGATAGGGCATGTATACATTCCCAGAACATCAGATACGCTGACCAAAAGCGCCAGCATTTCTTTAGATAACACAAATTATTTTGTGGTACTGATAGAAAGAAATTGCCTCATGATTCTTTTAGCAAAGCTGTCACTGATGAAAATATCAGACACAGAAATCAACAGATGACAAATCCCCTTCATCCTCAGATACTCTTGCATGTGACAACCAACTTTATTGTAGGGTTTGTAAAGTGTCAGGCCACGCGATTGACCAGTGTTTCAAGTTAAAAAACAAGTTACGCGGGGACGACAAGTGAGCAGCCTTCCTCGTAACTCTGGCAAGTTTACAAATATTCAGTATAATGCTCACCTTTTTTAAAATGTGAATCTTTGCAGGCACTTTCAAAGCAGGTAATCAAAAGGTTGACATACCATGTTGAGGTAAATTTAGGGCCAGTATCTGTTAATGCTCTTGTTGATTTTTAATATGCATGTACCATTATTTCTGCAAGTATTTTTGACAAATTAAAAGAGTTAAGTTTAGTTAAGTCTGTTGAACCTTCTAACGTACAATGCTATACTGCGTCAAGGCAGGCTCTGCCGATATCTTGTTGCTCCATTTTAAAGTTGAAAATAGATAATTTTCTTTGGACACACAAATGTCTAATTTCCAAACAACTTGTTTNTGTTGCTCCATTTTAAAGTTGAAAATAGATAATTTTCTTTGGACACACAAATGTCTAATTTCCAAACAACTTGTTTTAGATTTTATTTTGGGTGCAGAATTCATGGCTGCTAATGGCCGCAGCAGAGTTCTACTCATGAGAAATTATGTAAAAGTTTATCCAAGGTCCTTATCACCGAGTTAGGCCTCATTAATTACTAGAATATGAGGTAAAATAACTTAGCATGGAAAATATTAATTTTCATCCATATAGATTGGCACCACCACAGATGTCAATTTAAAAAAATCGCATAAAGACTTGTTAGATAAATATTTTATTGAACAATCTACTTCCCAATATGCTAGTCCAGCCTTTTTGGTACCGAAACCGAATGGGAAACATCAGCTTGTTGTGGATTACCAGAAACTTAATAAATACATTACAATTTAATCAGTTCCTTTTCATAATCTCTAATAGGCATCTATAACCTATATTTGAGTATTTTCACTCATCATCTCTTGACGCTCACCTGGGTNTTTCATAATCTCTAATAGGCATCTATAACCTATATTTGAGTATTTTCACTCATCATCTCTTGACGCTCACCTGGGTACTCACAAAACTATTCTACTATCCCTCCGCACTTTATTTTTAAAAGAATGGAGGCTAAAATCTCAGAACTAGAAAAATGTTGCAAATATTGTGCTCTGAACTGTGCCTGCAGATCACCAAGTTTGTGTGTTAACCGCAACCGCGAATGTTATTCCAAGGGGGGAACGATTCATCACTCGCTGCACATCGCCTAGTAGTTGTGTTGCGGCACCTTCAGGTCAACTACATCAGCGGTTGGATCTTCCCCAACAGTTGTAACGTTTTTTTTTNGTAGTTGTGTTGCGGCACCTTCAGGTCAACTACATCAGCGGTTGGATCTTCCCCAACAGTTGTAACGTTTTTTTTTCCTTATTGCAGAAAACATTTATATTTGTTTTACCTCAACATTTCAAACTGACAGAGCCAAGCTCTGCGCACACAGCATAGTTATGTGCATTGGTCGCCGGAAAGACACCTCACACTTGCACATGTGTGCACACACACACAAATGAAAATGAAACCCAAAATAATTACATACAAACATGTAAAAAAAAAACATTCTTACACTCTCACTTGAAAATATAAATGAAACATTACACTCGCACACACAAATGAAAATAAACATTTCACACCCACTTTTGCAAAAAAAAAAAAAAAAAAAACATTTTATACACATGCTTGAAAACGAAAATGAAACATAAATTTCACACACACAAACGAAAATAAAAAATTACGCTTGCAAATGAAAATGAAACAATTACACACGCATACACAAACCAAATGAAAATTTAAATAATTATTAATCCGACACATGCAAACAAAAACTGAATCATCAATCACACACATGCAAACAAAATAATACTCTCACACTTGAAAAAACGGGAATCTTACCGATTTATGTTCGCTGTTGCAGTTGACATGAAGGTGCTATTTAACACCACAACTAGACAATTCACAGGGAGTAATGAATCTTTACCTCCTTTGCAATATATATTAACGTTCGCTGTTGCAGTTAACCTGAAGGCCGGCACACACTAGGTAAACTGCCCACTGTGTACTCAAAGTTGCCATTAAACAAAATTTGTTGATCTCAAAGTCATTTGTATTTCACCCTGGTAAGAGCAGTGTATTAAAAGTCGAAATAGCAGCTTTTTTTGGGTGAATTTCAAGGAATATAGTCAGAGATGGCAAGCAGGTGATTTCAACTACATTATCTATTATAACAGTAACAGCAAACAGGGTAAACTAGATTTTGTTATAAAATCTGTAATAAGAATTAATTAAATTATGTACATGCGGTAGAAGCTATACTTCTTCGAATTGACTAAAATGAAATATTATTATGTATGCAAACAATTTACGTATGTTGGAAAAACCATAAAATGACCAAAGAAAAACATTAAATACAATAAATAAAGGTTTGATTAAAGAACATAATTATATTAAATTCAAATCCTTAAAAACACTTACCAAATTTTATTATACAATTTTTGTCACTAACAAAGATTATACTGCGCAATGTAAGTAAAATTAATTAATAAGGTATATATATTCACAATTAATTACACATATAAATGAAATGTTTATCAATTTGCTTATTACAGAAACTGATTTTCTGTCGGTTTGAAATATAACCACATGCTATGTTGTGTACCGTGCGTTTGTATATAGCTATACGATAAGCGCATAACCTCTACTACTTGAAAACACTTTCAAAAAGTCTATTATACAAATTTTTCACGGCACAATGTAAGTAAAATTAATTAATAATATATATATATTGTCGTGACACGCCTTTGGAGTAGAAGCCTCCCTGACCCCCTTCGCGAGCGCCTACCAGTTAACACGTGTCACGAGGCAGGTGGACAGCCAGAACGGATCGCGGTTACATGTGTCAAATTTGTGCCGAGTAAGAGCTGGCATATCGCCGGAGCACCCGGAAAGTGCTACGTAAATACGTAGGAAAGCGGGAGAAATTGCAGAGCCAAGCAAGAGCACCTCTAGCTTCACGCCTGAGAAAACGGCTGACCAATAGAAAGGGGGGGCCACGAATACTACTCATCCCTACCACCCTTGTAACCAAACCGCGGAAAAATAAGCTGAGATGGTAAATTAAAAGGGCAATATCACCCCCCCCCCCTTCCCGAAAAAACACGAACCATGGCACGTGGTGGAAGGACTTTGTACTGAAGGCAACCACCTCCCCCCTTCCCCAATAAGAGAGACAAGTGCCGACACTTAGGGGGGAGGCTGGAGGACATATAAGCCACTTAACGAGAGAAGAAGGCGTCTGTTGATTATCACCGCGCCGCGGGAAGAGTTGCATCAAGGAATCGCGAAGAGGACGTCCGAACGAGCCCAGAACAACCATCCAGACGGCCCCAAAATGCAGGCCTTTTCCAAGGCCGCCCAGATAGACTAAACTCATCCACAGCTGACAACATACCAGTACCACACCACCAGCATAGTAGCTAAATATCAAATCGCCGTCCAGAGAAGCCCCCCTCCTTTACGACGTCGCCCAAAGCAATCAGAGTTAATACGAGTAGCCAAATTAGAGTACCACACCTCGGAAGTGTTTCTGTATGTTTTTGTTTAACTCGAGACATTATATCCATCCTTTAAAGTGAAACACCAAAAGACTACCTTATTGAAATACCCTCAACCTTCAAGGTACATTATAGTCTGTGCCTGGAGAAATTAACCACGACCCTATAAATCACACTGTGTTCCACAGGTGGGGAATAGCATCAATATATTCACAATGAATTACTAATATAAATGACCTGTTTTTCAATTTACTTATTGCATGAACTGATTTTCTGTCGGTTTAAAATATAACCAAATGCTACGTTGTGTACCTTGCATTTATATATAGCTAGACAATACGAATATGCGCGTTGGGTCATACCCCTACCACGTTCACTGTCAAATTTTGTTACACTGTGTGCGCGCAACTTCCGTTGCACACTTAACTTTTACCCTCAACAAACCAAAATAAGTATAACTTCAAAAATAAAAAATTTACATAATATAAAAATATCTGTATATACAACGGAAGGTAGTTCATTAAAAACAAGCATGATATAAATGTTTTAAAATTGTCTTATATATAAGTTATTTTAACTAAAATGATTGTTCTCAGGCAAAATATATAGGTTAAAAAGTGCACCAGCTCTAATAGCCCTTCTGGGGATCCCAAAACTTTCTTACTGTTTTCTGACTGCAAAGTTGCTGGTTCTTGCACGTTCACTGGCTTCTGAGGCTCCTGGTTTGGGTGTCTCGTAGACTCTCTCGCGACCGTAGTTCAGTCACACCCTCCTTGCTCTCTGTCGGTGTTTGTATTAACAGTCTTCTGTTTCTCTGGATGACGTGCGAGTCTGTAATTAGTTGGTAGGACCTGAGGTCACATGTCAGTCCTCAAACTGTTCCATATCTTTTCAGATCTGGCACCCACAGCTAAGCGCCGAGTTTCATGGGTTTCAGGATTTTGGCACCATGCCTTTGTCGTACTTTTGCGCCACCATGTTGGTTACAGTGTGGTTCCTCAGAAGTAGGAATTGCTGGTAGTGTAGTCCGCGTCTTCTTCTTCACAACAATTGTATTGGTGATTAACCTGATTCTATGGGTATGGCCTATTATGCAAGCAGTTCGAGATTCAGATTTCCTGATTTAGATAATATTTCATTTACAACCGCTACTTCACTTTCACCTGCGCTGTTAGACTGGGCAAACTTTGGACTTCATGTGCTCGAATCCATATTTTTTGAGAACATATGGAACTCCCAAGAAGTAAACCGAATTCCTCCATCACTTCGCACAGTCTCTGGTATGCCATACCTAGCAAGTATGTTATCCAACCATGTAATAACTGCTTCAGATGTCTAACGGATTAGGCGCACCACTTGTAATAATACTGCACTACCAAGTATTAGCCACTCACAATTCCATTCCGCCCACTCCCACCAAGGACCACGTCGCTCTGGCAGTGGTGAGGGTAGCAGGGTTTCTGCTCACTGCTGCTGTTGTTGCAAACACTGTGTAAAGTTGTCCATCAGTGCCGTGATGTTGGGCCACCAGACGGCACTTCACAATGCCCATGCGGACCTGATGTATTTTGTATAGCATCTCAGAACTTAAAACCTCAGGTATGAATATCATGTTAACACCATTTAATATATATGTATATATTTTAACCAACCTAATCATTCCCGTTTCTATTTACCGGAAAGGAAATTATGTACTAACTATTATGGGTAAATATTAACTTTAGGGGCTTTTCTGAAAAACACAAAAAAAATTCAAAACTATGATATATTTCTACTCTACTAATCACATAGAACACGAATATACTAGGGGTGTAGCTTTAAAATGAGTAGAACATATTTAAAAAATTGAAAAAATGGCAAAATGAGCAGTATAGCCTGTTTGTTTACATTTCTGAACGAAACTTCCTAGACCAACAGAAGTTGCCTTAATGGATTCTGCACAGCTTACCTTGTTCATATTCAAAAGGGCGTAATGTTAAAATAAGTAGATCATATTTAAAAAAAATGGGTATATTGATATATTTTGGTGTGTTTAACGGTTCCTTTAAATACCTAAAATCCTAAATTCGTAGTTTACTGTAAAACCCAAAATCCTAGGTTAGTGTAAAACCCAAAAAATCTAGGTTAGTGTTAAACCCTACTATCGTAGGTTAGTGTAAAACCCTACAATCTTAGGTTAGTGTAAAATCCAAAAAGTCCTAGGTTAGTGTAAAACTTAACAATCCTAGGTTAGTTTAAAAATGTAAAATAATGATTCACCCCATCGTGGGGTTAGGTTCTGTTAGGTTAGGTGAGCACATATTACGAAATTAGTCGGACGTTAATGCCCCTAGTACATTCGTGTTCAGCATCATTAGTAGAGTAGAAATATATCATAATTTTGAAATATTTTTGTGTTTTTCAGAGAAGCCTCTAAACTTAANAGCATCATTAGTAGAGTAGAAATATATCATAATTTTGAAATATTTTTGTGTTTTTCAGAGAAGCCTCTAAACTTAATAATTACCTTACCCTATTTTGTAAAGGTTGGACTAGAACAACACAATATCAATATTTTTTTTTTCTCTTTTTTCCTGGAGAGCTCTTTTTTACAAGGAAGAAAATTTTGATCCCCATCTTCTTTTGTGTGCAATTTCATTGCACTGCAGATGAACACTTTCTGATGTTCCCGACCTTGTCGTCAGATGGCATTACAGTACAAGCAGGTGCATCTATAAAAGCGAATAGAAGTTCCTTAAAACAACACTTACCATGGCTTCGTCCAACTCCTCCTTTATCCGTGGGAATGTTATGTCGCACGGCTCCTGCTTCACTACGACTTCAGTCATTGTCTGGAACAATTACCACACTGAGTAAAGACAGGAACACAGTACCTACAGACAGCCGAGCCCAGCTGACACACTGCACTGATACAACAAACACATGTAGACCATACTGACGATGAGGCGTGTTCTTACAGCTACTGGACACATCCTATATTCATGGCTAGTGTTGGACCAATGGGAGCTGAACGTGATCGTGATTGGTTGGTCTGTACCATGTGCTGATGCTGAGATCCACTGAAGGCAATCTCCACAGTTGTACGAGAGGCACGACAGAACACAGCCAGTGCTGAAGTACATTCAATAATTATAGACTTTATTAATAAACTCCATTTCACTTGACGATACACANGAACACAGCCAGTGCTGAAGTACATTCAATAATTATAGACTTTATTAATAAACTCCATTTCACTTGACGATACACATGTCAGTTGAGAAGTAGGTACCACAGTTCCCAATACAGTCATGGCTGTTTGTGAAACAAATGTCTTTGCCTGGTCTNTGTCAGTTGAGAAGTAGGTACCACAGTTCCCAATACAGTCATGGCTGTTTGTGAAACAAATGTCTTTGCCTGGTCTTGGGCGAAATGCTCACTACTAACACAGGAATGGCTGAGTATGTGCGTGAATTGTTTTGGTGTGCAAAAAGCTGGCTTCAGATTAACGCAGCATCCATTTCTGACTGCTCTCGCAATCTTACAATGAGTTATTGCACAGATTCATAAACAAGAGTCTTAATATTAGATGAATTTGTACTGTAGAGTTTTGAAAACCCGAACACACACTTGTTCTACGAGAGACTATTATTTTAGCTACTATTCTCCTCTATATTAGTTCACCTTCCCCATGTTCACGTATCTACATATGTTTATGTCAGCTTGTTTGGGGAATTGGCAACTATGACATTCGTCAGTAACATACACAGCTATGTCTAACTTTACATTAGTAAGCATGAGAACATGATTTCTGCTTAAAGACAATGGTAATAGTAATAAACGTTCAAGCATTTCAATTACTAGTGCTGTAAACAAACAATATTAACTTCCTGCTGGTAGCTGGACTGTCTTCTGTGCGGTCAACACTGATGGCAGAATACAGACACATTCCAGACTACATTACACACTTACAAACTGCAATATCTACGCAAATTCCGCTCAACCAGAGGCTCCTATTAGAGCAACAGTTGTAAAAGAGTTTTCCCACCTCACTCAGTACTCTAGTATACAAGAGATTTAGCACAATGCCAACAAGTTTAACTAAGCATGATGTTCGTGTAGCAACACCAACTTATAAACCATTCTTAATAATTTTATTTGAATCTACAATTTCCAAATTCGACCAATTACATGGTAAAAGCAAGTTGATCACTTGCTAGACGCCAGACTACTTCGATAATGCAGTGAAACTGGAATTTTTCAGTTTAGAAAAAAAATCNAGTTGATCACTTGCTAGACGCCAGACTACTTCGATAATGCAGTGAAACTGGAATTTTTCAGTTTAGAAAAAAAATCTCCTTTTAATATAATTTAAGTGTTATCTCTCGATCACCAGATGAAAGCGGATATGGAAGAAAAATATTTGAAAATCAATCACACTGGAACTACTTTCTTGTATCCAGCTATTGAGAACACGTTCTCAGAAAGAATATAAATACTGCTCTGTGCATTTTTGAACGTCGGGAGCGAGTATAGACTCAACGGGCAGCTATTATAGGAAAACAACTGGAAAAACAACCTGCATTCAGTGTGTTTATGTATTAAACGTGAAAATGGCATGTGGNAGTTGATCACTTGCTAGACGCCAGACTACTTCGATAATGCAGTGAAACTGGAATTTTTCAGTTTAGAAAAAAAATCCCCTTTTAATATAATTTAAGTGTTATCTCTCGATCACCAGATGAAAGCGGATATGGAAGAAAAATATTTGAAAATCAATCACACTGGAACTACTTTCTTGTACCCAGCTATTGAGAACACGTTCTCAGAAAGAATATAAATAGACGAGACACGTAAAAACTTGCAGACCTCGCTCATATCTGAGTTGCCCCAACTATTATAGGAAAACAACTGGAAAAACAACCTGCATTCAGTGTGTTTATGTATTAAACGTGAAAATGGCATGTGGCTTAGCTATTTTGTCATGTGTGTACAACCAGAAATAGGCAGTTAGACGGATGGAATTTTTAAAATTATATTTGTGAACAGTTTTCTTTCCTTTAAAGTTGAACAAATCCAAACCAATACCTCAGTTAACAAACAAACATTTAAAAAGTATAATGAGAGTTGTGTAATGCCAAGATATTTCTCCAGATATCAGGGCCCAGTTCCACAAGTTACAAAGTACACGTTACAAATTGTAGCCATGTCTTCCTGCACCATTTCTATACCACATGACTTATCACAATAAAGCCTTGTGTTAGAATATTTGCACACTGGTTGAATTTCAGAACTAACACAATCCATTGCTAGAAGATGGAAGAGGTCCACTTGTACTTTTGGTGCTACGTGATGACTGCAAAATCTGTCTTTCTGAAGTGGCAGGTAATTATTCAGAATACTATATTTTCTGAAGGAAACGCCGTAGACCCACATAAGTAACATACATGGGTTCTGCACAGCTTACCTTTTTTATATTAAGGAGGGCGTAATGGTAAAAAAAGTAGAATGTACTAAATAAATTAGATGATTATACGAGTAGTTCGGTGTCTTTGTTTACATCGGACGCCATGTTGAATAGCCATGTAATGCTATCTGCGCTGGTGTGAATTGGGTTTAGTTGCCTGGTATATGGAATAGTGTGTGGTTCGTGGTGAGCGTAGTATTGTGTGCGCGTGGTTTGTGACGTCCGAACTCGTCCATGTGAAGACTTGTGATTGAAGAATACGAGTGCTTCTGTGTGTTTGCCAGTCCATAGAACTAACATTGTTTGGCCACTACTGGTTGGGTTTCTAGTACATCACAACGGTAGTTGAATTGGCCCAGGACAGTGGAATTATACCCGCTACGTACCTAGGTGAGATAATTAATATTCGTCCGGTACGTTTTAATGTTACTTGAAAGCCCAAAAATCCTAAATTGGTAATTATAAAGTTTAGGGGCTTTTCTGAAAAACACAAAATTATGATATATTTTTACTCTACTAATCACGTAGTACACGTATATACAACGGGCATTAACTAACCTACGTGGTTTGGGTTTAACACTAACCTAGGTGGTTTGGGTTTAACACTAAACTACGAATGCAGGATTATAGGGATTTAAAGGAACTGTAAAACACACAAAAATAAGGTAAATTGACTCATCTATGTAGGGGGCTGGTATAATTCCTCTGACGTTAATAGACGTAAACAAACATATTTCGCAAGTTTTTTAAATATGTTCTAGTTATTTTAACATTATGCCCTCTTGAATATGAACAAGGTAAGCTATGCAGAACCCATTAATGCATTTTTTGTTGGTCTAGGACGTTTCGTTCAGAAATGTAAACAAACTGGGTAAACAGTCATTTCACAATTTTGTTACATTTTTAATATATGGTGTACTTATTTTAAAGCTACGTCCCTAGTATATTCGCGTTCTTCGTGATTAGTAGAGTAGAAATATATCATCACTTAGAATTTTTTTTTTGTTTTTCAGGAAAGCCCCTAAATTTAATAATCACCTTAACACCCTATAAACCTAGGTTTGATTAAATGCTTGAAACCTAGGTTGGATTAAATGCTTAAATCCTAGGTAAGATTAAAAATGTAAATCAGTAATTCACTCATCGTGGGGTTAGGTAAAGAGTTAGGTTAGGTGGGCACATATGACGAAATTGGGTGGATGAATGTAAAATTTAGGTATTTTTGTGGGTGTATTTCTTAGCGATTTTACCCCACAATTTCCCTGATCTTCATAGCCCTCCCCACTATCGTAATTGTTGTTCGTATTGCTAATACGTTTATGCTCCCAGAAAATTTGTGTTCTGTGTAATTAGTAGAGTGGAAATATACCACTTTCTGTGATTTTTTCTTTTATTTACCGAAAGGCCGCTACTTTGAATAATAATTAATTCTTTATTTAAAGGAAAAGCATACATTCTAAATAATTACCGTATATTAAGGTTACATACAGTGATTCATATTGTAATACACATTATGGGATAAAAATATGGAATTAATTTTTTGCTATTTTCTTCTTATTGACAGGTAAAATCTACACATTATACTAAAAATTATAATTTTTCAAGTTGTTACATTAAGGTGAGAGAATTATTATGAGCGAATTAAATTCTCTGTAGCTGTCCATAAGGACATGGCATAGGTGATTGTCACTGGAAACAACAAACATTACAAAAAAACATAGCGCTGGCCTTATTTTACTCTACAGCCATAAAGGGAAATCTGTTCCTTAGCCACTATATACGGAAAGATTTACATTTTCTGAACTGATGATAGCAGCGCAACCTGGTTTCATACTGCAGCAGCACACTTGTTTATATACCAAAGGTGAGGTAGTCTGATGTCGCTGGCTGCGCAGAACCAATCTCTGTGCCCCAATTGTAAAGCGAAAAAATTTCACTCTACAGTTCCAACATTGAACTGCTTTTCTGCCAACACACCTAGCGAAAACGGCATGGTTTAGATTTTGGTTTTTTTGGGTTTAAAATTGATTTGTAAACAAATACTTTAAGATGTATGCATACTTCCTGTAACTAATTTGTAATGCAGTTTGACTAAATTAAAATTGGTTAATGTTATTTTATTTATATTATACTGCTTGTCATTAAAGTAAATTAAGATTAGAACGAACTCGTTCATCACTATTGACCATGTGTGCTCATTTGGTATAATTCCATTATTATTAAGAAAGGTCTGGGCGAGGTCGGCTAGCTTCCTTTAACCCAGACCCAACTAATGATTACTGCCTGGGAAGACAAGGACTCTCACATGTCTGTACTTACCCGCGCAGAGGGGCTGTATAGGTTATGTTGGAGAAATTTGTGCCAAAGAAACGATTATGGACATGGGGAAGATCCACCATATTATGGACAGGGACAGGGGATTCTAAAAATGAAGAGGAAGTGTAGAAAATTACAAACAAAATGGAGGTATGAACGGACGTCTAGAGTTAAGGAATTGATGAAAAAAAACATGAAGGGAGTTTGAAAAAAGGAAGATCAAACAGAATATATTCTTAGGGAAAATGGAGGAAGAAGGAAAATGAAAAAATAGTTTATGTATGTTAAGAAGGTAATGAGAGAAGAAGATATGATACCTCTGCTGAAAATTAGATATGGCAGGCTTGCGTCAAATGACCAAGCAAAATCGGAGGGGTTGCAAGGCCAGTATTTATCACTGTTTGAGGCAAAGGAGGATTGGAATAGGGAGGCTAAAAGGGATCAGGGGTTGTTTAGTAAGTTTAAGATGAGGGAATGGGAGATAGCAATGGTAATGAGGGGGTTGAAGAGTAGTAAGGTAGTGCGACCAGACGGGATAGGCAACGCAAACTAAAGTTTGGTGGAAGGGAGTTAGTTAAATATTTGGAGGTGTTGTTAAGCAAGTCCTTAGGGGAGAGTAAGTTGCCACAAGGTTGGAAGGATGCATAGGTAGTCCCAATACTTAAGCAATTTATTAGTAGTCACAGCATGTTTTCAGAAAAAGGACACTCATGTGAGACACAGCTGGCTGGGCTGTTAGAGGATCTGGTGCAGGCAGTTGATGAGGGGAAGCAGGTTGATGCCTGCTTTATTGATTTTGAGAAGGGATTTGATAAGGTGCCCCATAGGACTTTGATGAAGAAAGTGGAAGAGCTGATACTGGACAAGTGGGTAGTGGAATAGATTGGGGACTTCCTCAGAGTGAGAAGAAAGAGGGTGAAAGTTGGGGAGGCAATATCGAAGGAAGGTGAGGCTACGTCAAGTGTGCCACAGGGAAGCATGCTGGGCCATTTTTTGTTTACCATTATGGTAAATGACATGGGTTTGGCAATTAGGGGAAAACTATTGTTGTTTATTGATGACTGTGTATTGTATGCAGAGCTAAGAGGTGGTGAAAACTTGCAGGCAGACATTGACAGGATATGGTTGTGGACCACAGAGAATAAAATGATGATAAATGTAAGAAAAATTAAGGTTGTGAGATTCACAAGTAAGAAGGTGATAATCAGGGACATGTACGGATGGAAGGAGCAAGCGATTGAAGAAGCAGCAGAATATATGTATCTAGGGATTGTATCGCAGGGAGATCTCAGATGGATAAATCAGGTAGAGAGGAAGGTTTCAAAGGAAATAAGGGATTTGGGTATGTTGGGAAAGATGATGAAGGGAGTCAGCAGTGAGATGAATGAGAAGGCATATGGAACAATGGTACAGCTTATGTTAGAATATGTGGCAGCAGCATGGGACCCGTACGTGAAGGTGGCGGTGCGAGAGCAAGATAAGGTGCAAAGAAGTGCAGCAAGATGGGAGAATGGTAGGTGGAGAAGACAGGGGCTGGATGGTGAGGATGGACGGAACTATAAGCCATCAGTGATGAAAGAAATGGGGTGGAACTCGTTAAAGGACAGAAGGAAAGTTGAAAGGCTGCTCAGGATGTACAAGGTGGNGTGATGAAAGAAATGGGGTGGAACTCGTTAAAGGACAGAAGGAAAGTTGAAAGGCTGCTCAGGATGTACAAGGTGGTGATTGTTCAAGGAGGGTGGGGAAGGTTATGCTGCTAGCTAAGTACAGGGGTGTTTAGAGGAAGAGGAAACAACAGTGAGAAGATTCAGAGGGTGGGGAAGTGAATGGAGCGGGTAAACCATCTATGCTTGTGAGGAAATGGAAGGTGTTGCGGGAGGAATTTGTATCCGAGCGGGGANATGCTTGTGAGGAAATGGAAGGTGTTGCGGGAGGAATTTGTATCCGAGCGGGGAGTTGCGAAGTTCAGGAGAGGCATGGAAGTGGAGTTTGGTCGGGTAGGGGAGAGATGAGAGAGCTCGCCACCGGACGGTAGTCCAATTGTGGGTTATTATTATTATTATTATTTGTAACTTGCTCTATTAATGATAAACGGCAGTGTTGACCATGTGATGTTGGCTGTTACGTTGGTCTGATGTAGATTAGTAGATAGATGCGTAAAAGGGGAATAAGCGGTCTACCTCATCTCTAGTCTATGCTCTACTATTTGGTTCAACTTCCAACCTTCGAGCAGCGGCCGGTTGGTTGCGGGCAGTATGCCGCACCACCGGCTGGAAATCCTGTAATTCCTTGTCCCACCTCAATTCTAAACACTATATTTGAAGCCTCAATTATAGTGTCCAGAAACAAAAAATAATAAAAAAAATTATTTCCTTATGTTATTTGTTTTTTTATTTTGTGTACATAACATAACCTTTATCATTTTGACGCAATGATACCTCTAAACTTTGACGTGGACCACTCCAGCATGATCTGGCATTGGCATATCATCATGCTATCAGCCCACAATCACTACGTGCATATTTAATGAGGTGAAGAGTAGCAAGGCCAGCACATTTGAAGTGCTATATAAAATTTTCCGAGTACAATTGTGTGTTTAATCAAGGCAATTAGTGACATTGGAAATAATTAGTCTTTCCTTTAACCTGACTGTTGCGGTTGCAGAGTGTCCCAAACCTCAACAGAACTAAATCTCCCACATACTCTGCAAGGCACTAAATAATCATGTTTGTATGTCAATTAGTCCTTAATTAAGAACTCTTATATGTCTACAAGATTAAGAAAACTCGCTCAGAACATTTCAGTGTTTTATNCCGAGTACAATTGTGTGTTTAATCAAGGCAATTAGTGACATTGGAAATAATTAGTCTTTCCTTTAACCTGACTGTTCCGGTTGCAGAGTGTCCCAAACCTCAACAGAACTAAATCTCCCACATACTCTGCAAGGCACTAAATAATCATGTTTGTATGTAAATTAGTCCTTAATTAAGAACTCTTATATGTCTACAAGATTAAGAAAACTCGCTCAGAACATTTCAGTGTTTTATNAAATTAGTCCTTAATTAAGAACTCTTATATGTCTACAAGATTAAGAAAACTCGCTCAGAACATTTCAGTGTTTTATGTGTATATGTTTCAATTTCTATGTTAATGGAGTCAGTTAAGAAAATTACCTCGCTGACTTGCGCGAGTTCTCGGCCATGCTTCCGCTGACCTGTGCCATCTCCTGCAGTCTGATTCCACATATCTTAGGTGCTGCATGTGCATCGTATCTTGCGGGACTTTGTTACTTTGTTTGGAACCCTTAACTGCAATAGCTTAACTTAATTACTGGAACCTTTTATGTAGTTTACCGAGTCATCCCAGTGTTCACGGCACCCCTCTGTCAGTTTATTTGATCGACCCCGGAGGTTTCATTACTGTTGTAAGTTTTCACGTCATTCTTGGCACTTTTGTACAATAACGGCCACTGGCAGGCCTTGTGAGTCACGTGTTAGGTCCGCTTTATTTTGTATTTCCAACATGTAAATGTATTCAATTTAATTTACTTAATTACCCGAACCTTGTGAGTTCTCGTTGTGTTGTTTTTCGGGTCCTTGCTCTATCCAGGTCGTTATCGATGCCTCAAGGAGGCATCCTTCATTTATATGTAAAACGTAATACTAAGGTGTGCTGGGGAGCATAAACACCCCGGTTTAATATAACGTTTTCCTGTAAATTTATACAGTTTGCGTTGGTGATACAGTCACATGGTCGTTTGGCCCACGGTCATGAGAACTGTGATTTCATGCTCATCCGGTGAGCTGGTGCCTATTCTATTCTAAATAGGAATACTGTGTTATATTCTGACTCTTTCTTAACATAGTTGCCAGACGATATCCATATCACTCTCCCCGACCTCTCAGGTAATTTTTAATAGCTTGCCCAACTAGGTGTGACAAAAATAAAGCATAACAAACACATGCTTGCAAATCCGGAGCATAAAGGACAGTCGGACTTAAGACTCTCCTATTGTGCTGCTTGACCAGGAAGAACACGTTCCATGCTGCCATTTTGTGACATAGGTCAGGCCCACGAAGGACATTACACTCTGAAATCACAGCCGACAGCTCATCAAGTACACACGACCTCGGGCGACTGAGATGCGGTATACAACCGGACCAGGCGATTCGCTTCACATGTGTGAGGAGCCCGCGAACGGTCTGCGATGACAACTAAGGACCGGGCTATGGCTTCGCATGACAGACAAAATACTGTTGAGAAATGGAGTATAATCCAACTGTACTACCCACCGGTCGAAAGTGTGATCAGTGCGGAAAACCCAGAACACTCGATCTCTTCGACAAATATAACATTTGCGCAGGNGTGATCAGTGCGGAAAACCCAGAACACTCGATCTCTTCGACAAATATAACATTTGCGCAGGGATATGCAGGTGCCCGCCGACCGAATATGATGAATAATTCCTGCCTCCACTCGCTTCCACAGCGGTCGCCTAACGCTGCGCGCGATCTACGTGGCACAGACTCGGTGCGCTGTGTTACATGCCAACACATAATACATACAAGTTGCTTACACCACACAGAATGGATTATCGGCGAAACCATAAGTTTCAGTGCTTGCAATGCATGGAATAGTAGACAACATGACAGCCAGAACACCCAGAGAATGAGCTTAAGCCAGCAACTAGTGAGTACCCAAACAACAACCACAGTTCAATGTGTCGGACAGTATTTTTTGTGGACCCCGAAAAAGATGTGCAAATACTGCAAAGATTTTAACACGATTTTACACCTCACATGTGTGTCCGCAGGGGAATGACAGGTGTTCCAAGAGGGAACACTTAAGTGTAAACAGTGTCAGCAAAAGTATGCAGCCCAATACAGATTACATAACCAACAAACCCAGCGAATGGAACTCGTGCCACCCATGCCCGCATGAGAGGGAATGAAAGGAGACGGCAGGACACAGTTCTAAACACCAGGGCCAATATTCCCTGAGTACGGGACAAGCCTAACCAGGAGGAATAACGTGACACCCACCAAATTTCAGACACTGCCAAACTTTTCTGGCCAGACAACTGAGGAGGCACGCACGTTCCTCAAAGAGTGCACTACCAGATTACAATGGTACGGGGTTAGCGAGGAAGAGTGGGCGAGTGTTATCGGGAACCAACTACTAGGTGAAGCGAAAGCATGGTGAAAGCCCGCCATGGAATACGACATGTCCTGAGGACAATTCGTACACAACTTTACGGCAAGATACGCTAACATGTATACCAAGTTAAAAAAAAACATGTTACTCTATTTACTGAGGAACAAGGGTCCACCAAAGACCTGGAGATATTCATAACACGAATGTTAAGTCTAGCCGACTAACATTATCCACATCTCCCGGAGGAAGACATGCTCGAAACGATTGTGGAAAGGGTGAGGCACGAATACCGAACGGCCTTACAGCCCATGGTGTTCAACGGAACAGAAAACTTTCTAAGAACAGCTGTGGGTGTAGCAAAAGACATGGAGAAACACAGGGAGGAAAATTTTAATGTGCGTGGTAAAGGCGGATGGGATGATGCGCGGACCAATACTGTGGATGCCGGGATGTCCGAAGGGAAGAGTGGCGTAAGGGACAATCCCAAAAACTGAGACGTCAATAGTGGGATGGGCCCACCAAACCTGACTCGCTGCTGCGTATATGTAAGGACGAATAATACCACTGGCACAAAATGTGCCCGAACTGGGTGAGTGAACCACAGGGAAACGACAAACCAGTGTAGGGCAAATTGGAGCTGCCCTCTCCGACATTGTTGTGACCGGAACTCCCGAAACTACAAATAACAAACAGATGCACTATTAACTAGGCCAGGTTACCTCCGCCAGTGATCAGCTGATCAGAATACCCAAATACTTGGATGAGTGAAATATCGTAGTCTTAATCGATAGGGCCACGTCGCATAACTTCATGTGGGCAGAGTTAATAGGACAACAGCTTATCACCAGGGACAAACAAATCGTACAATTTACCACATTGAGTGGGACCAGCGAATATTTGGGAGAAGTCCAAGTGGAAATACATATTCGTGACTGTTCTATGGACATCTTCGCCCTCGTCTCTGATGAGAAATGAGAGGACCTGAGTGTAGGGGTTCCATGTCTTAGACAACACAAAGCCATTATTGAAAACGCCATGGATTGCATTCACATCGGTTTTACCGAACAGCGAACATTGTACAACCTAGGGTATTGCAGAGAAAATAGAGAAATATCTATCCAACTAGACACGTTCGACCACGCTGTACCCACTGGACATAGGGACGATTTTCAACGAGTCCTGACCAAACGATGGGACATATTTGCCATGGCAGACCCCTTTAAAAGAATGAGTATGGAAGAACACATGATACCACTCACTAAAGTTAAAACCTTCTGGTCCGCCCCTTGTGTTTATGATCAATATCACCTGAGTATCATTAATCAACAAATCGAGGAAATGATTAGGGATGGGGTAATAGAAACCATGGAAAGCAATTAAAACTCATCTATCTCTCTGGCCATCAAGAAAGATGGGAGCTAAAGGTTTTGTGTGAACTTCCGCCCGCCCAACCAAGTCACAGAGTGTGCGCCCCCGCCCTTAATAAGTGTGAACTCTGCACTAAACATGCTAGGGAACTTCAAGATTTTAACTTCCCTTGACCTGAGAAGCGGCTATACGATCCGGAGACCGTCACAAGACCGCATTCATAGCACCCGACGGCCGCCGATTTAATTTTGCTCCATGCACTTTGGACTGAAATACGCCTTTTAGAGCATGATGGTCTGTGCCTTGGATGGGCTGATAGGGGTGTGTATGATCGCATATATTGACGAGATAGTGATCTGACCAAAAACATGGGAAGAACACGTACAACAACTATCCCTTGTCTTGGAGCGACTGGCTATCAATAGGTTAGTGTTTGCCAACAGAAAATATCATATAACGAAAACATGACTTCAATACCTGGGCCACATGGTCGATGCCGAGGGTATCCAGCCCAACCATGAACACTACCCCGCACCCAATTCACCCAAATACCTGCAAAAACGTTTCGGGCTTGTAAACTTGTTGAAGACCTACATACAAGACTTCGTCACAATAACAGCAACACTAACCGCCCTGCTGTCAACACAATGGCGTTTCCAATGGAACAACGATGCCCTAAATGTGTTCGAATTAATCAAACACAGATTCCAACAGTGGGACAAACTGTCCCATTTAGACCCCCAGAGGCATTTTTTTCTGCAAACAGATGCCAGTCAAGAGGGGTTTGGCGCCATTCTATTTCAATACTATGGTGATGGGAAACACTGAGTCATAGACTACAGTAGCTCATAGCTTGCCGAATGCAAGTACGCACTAAAACTCTACTGCCAACACCTAGAGTACCAACGATTTACATTGAGGACCAACAATCAGTGTTTAATGTGGCTGCATAACATACACATTGTCCGCAGCAAGCTCATGTATTGGCCCATGTTATTACAGGCGTATAATTTCTTGGAGGAAAACATTCTAGGCGTAGAAAACCAACTAGCAGCCGGAGTTGATATACGGCAGCGGGACTGTGTGGTAGTGTGTTGTAACATCGTTGTCAAATCGCCGGTTCCTACTATAGTCAGGTGTGGGGTGGTGGGTGTGTCCCTCGTCGTACTGAGGAGNTCAGGTGTGGGGTGGTGGGTGTGTCCCTCGTCGTACTGAGGAGTCGTGCTTTGATGTCTGGCGGGTGCACTACATGTGTTTGCTGCAGGCGGAGTTGAAGTACGGCGGCGGGACTGTGGGGAAGTGTGTTGTAACATCGTTGTCACATCGCCGGTTCCTGCTAGAGTCAGGGGCGGGGTGGTGGGTGTGTCCCTCGTCGTACTGAGGAGTCGTGCTTTGACTTCCGGCCGGTGCACTACCTGTGTTGGCTGCAGGCGGAGTTGAT